>VDFB02362317.1:0-27815 GCA_007258455.2 Sequoia sempervirens | reverse complement strand
TATATATATCTTTGCTATATATCTATCTATCTCTGCATATATATATATATATATATAACATCAATATATATATCTATATTTGTTATATATCTTTGTTATATTGATGTTATATATATATATATATATAACCTTCTTGATGTTATATATATATATCTATATATATATTGCAGAGATAGATAGATATATAACAAAGATATATATATTGATGTTATATATATATATATAACCTTCTTCATTTACATTTAAATGAATTAGATGTATGTTTTGTTTGTTCTTCAATTACAGTGACTTTTACATGTATGATAATGTTGTTTCAGAAATGGTTATAAATATTTGTATCATAATGTTGTTTCAAGTTATATATAACCCCTTAATTGATTTTATATATATATATATATATATATATTCCATGATCAACTAAGGATTGTAAGAGTTGGAATTGGGGATATGATCAATTAAGGGTTGTATGTAATTCAATTTTTTGACCAACATGTCCTCTGTTGATGTGGACCCCTCACACAACATAGCACTCACCACCATAAGACCCTCTCCTTTACTTTGAGTACATGGTTATGTGTATGTTCCTGTCGTTTATTGTTCTTACACTTGGCTCAATGCAGATGAAGAATAAAATATTGAAAGAAAGAACTAGGAGAGCTATAAAGAGAGCTTAGAAAATATTTCCTCCACACAAGAGAGGTGTGAGGCTGCAACATAGTGAAGAGAATGAATTTATTCCCATTCCACAATGAATCAAGAATGTAGTCCAAGTGAATGCAACTATTACAACAAAGAACGTTTCAGTGCAACAGGAATGGTCCACAACTGACATGGAATTTTCTATGAGAAACATTGAAAACAATGGAATGTCAACAAGGGGGAATCAATGAAGTGGGGTCTTCCAGCAACCATGTTGACTAATTGGTTGACTAGTGTTACCTCTATAAAAAGGAAAGGGCCCCCAACAGTCTTGAACGATGAGGAAGAGGAAAAGGTTGTCGAGTGGTGCAAGGAGACGGTTATTGTTGGCCATGGTTTAGAAATTGTCAATTTGAAGTTTGAAGTGGCACATATATCCAAATGATGCCAAATCCATTCAAGGATGGAGTTCCTAGAAAGCCTTGGTGGATAGGATTCAAAATAAGGCATCTAGATCTAACTTTGAGGACAACACAAGGCCAAGACAGAGACTGTACACTCAATTTGAGGCCCGCAGTAGTTGTTGCATTCTATGAAACATTGACAAAGGTATACGTAGATAATACATATGGTCCAATGAAAATTTGAAATTTTGATGGGACTGATATTCAAGCTAGACGAAATGGTACAATGTGAGTGTTTTCCAAAAAGGGAAACATAAGTGTATTGTACATTATACCTAAGAGCCGAGAGTGGATAACAATTTTATGTTGTGTGAATGTTGATGTATAGAAAATCTCTGGATTTTATTTGTTTATGAGAAAAAAACACCTGAAGAACTATATAGATCATTGTGAACCAAGTGCATGTATGGTTGCTAAACCCCATGTGTGGATGAAAAAAGGATTCTTCTTCAATTGGCTACACCATTTTGTTGGTTTTGTACCTGGGGGTGTGTCACCCACTAATAGACACCTCTTGATTTTTGATGGAGATGATAGCCATGTTGCATTTTCTACTATTAATGAAGCAAGGTCACTAGGCATTGACTTGCTAACCCTACCAACCCGCACATATCATAGATTGCAGCCACTTGATGTTAGTGTCTTTGCATCTTTCAAATCATATTTTAAGAAGGAAAGAGCAACAAGGACAAGTAAGTATTCATATATAAAAATTCAAAGGGCAGAGTTGGAAACACTTGGCAGTGTTGCATTTCAAAAAGCATTGACTATTGATGACATAAAAACAAGCTTTAAAAGAACAGGCATTTGGTCACTAAATCCAGATGCATAATGGTGGATATGCAACCAAGTGCAATATTCCAATTTGCTGCCCCCGAGGAATCATCTGTTGTTGAAAATAGTCTATGTCTATCTACTAATGGTGTTCCACAAATAGAGGTTGAAGGGACAAAAGGAACACCTAATTTGGTAGACCAACATAGTCCAATGGAAACGCTAGTTTGACGAACCAACAATCTCCAATTGGAACACCTGAATTTGTAGACTAGCATAGTCCACTAGGAACAGCTGATTTGGATGACCAAAATAAATATGTAGACTTCTCTCTTTCTCTACCCAGTGCACTAGAGGAGCAATCATGGTTGTTAGAGGGGGCTCCAAATCTTGGTATTGATTTGCATGTGGATTTAGACCAAAGTCTATCAATTCCATCTCCACCAAACATGGACCCATCTACTGTACTATATTTTTATGTTGATTGTGGAGAGTGTGAACCCCCTCAATTGGGAGGAGGAGAGGAAGTGGATGAAAAAATTAGTGAGGCACACTTTCAAAATGAAGAAGATTCCATGGAGCCATTGGGAGGCCAAATAAGTTCAAACATCTCCCAATTTTTTAAGTTACTTGTTCATCTAGTGAAGGATAAGTCCAATCATCTAGTTGATTGTGGGATTTGGGAGGCCAAATAAGTTCAAACATCTCCCAATTTTTTAAGTTACCTGTTCATCTAGTGAAGGATAAGTCCAGTCATCTAGTTGATTGTGGGATTCGACTTAGGAGACAATCCTAGCTCCTCACCATAGATGACTACATGAAAGTTCTAATGGAGAAAGAGGAGAGGAAGAAGGAAATCCAAAAGTTGAAAGATAGGAAGAGAGAACAAATCAAACAACAAAAGATAGAAAGAATTGTGACAATGGACCTAAAGGAACAAATGAGAATTGAAAAAGACCTTCAATAACAAGTAGTTGATGTACAAAGAGAACAACAAAGGAAAGAGAAGGAACATAAAAAACAATAGCAAAGGATTGAACGAAAATCTGCTAAAAAAGAAAGAGAAATGGAAAAGGCTAGAAAAGAGGTAGCAAGGGAAAGGCATCTGAGAAATCCTTTAAATCCCTTACCTAAACGACATGCAATTATCACTTTGTTTTTATACATTGCCCCTAGTATTTTCCACCCTCTCCACACACAAGTGTTAGCCAAACACATTCAAGTTATAATCTTATAGATTCAAAGGCCACAAACATGGATGAGTAGTTCACTAGGCAAGATTCAGAGATGAACAACACATCGACATATAGCTTCCCATCAACTAAATTCTCTTTTCCAATTTTTTTTACATAATTTGAATGTTAGATTGCGAATAGTTTTTTGTCAATGTTTTGAAGGTGTTCCATTTATGTAGAAAAAGCCTGAACAATTGATATGTAATGTGTCTAATTGATGTAATTTTTAGGATACAAAATATGTTTATCTAAGTTGTTTCCTAGCCAAGTTTATGTTATACTAATATGTTCTGAACAAATGATATGAAATGTGTCTAACTAATGTAATTTTGAGGATACTAATATGTTCATCTCTGTTGTCTCATAGCTGAACATATGTTATCCTAATATGTTATGAACAATTGATATGTAATGTGTCTAACTAATGTAATTTTCAGGATACAAATATGTTCATCTTTTTTGTTTCATAATTGAGTTTGTGTTATACCAATATGTTCATCTTTGTTGTTTTTAGAAACAAGAAATGCATGTTATATTATCTTGTGCACAATAATAACTCTTACCTTATTTAATTTTTTGCGTTCGCATTAAGGATACAACCCTTGATTGATAACAATATATGTATATATGCTTGGCATACAACCCTTAACTAACAATGAGATATATATATATCACCAAATCTAACTCTTACCATTTCCGACCCTTTCTGTTGACAATAAGGAGGTATATCTGCATGACATACAACCCTTAACTAACAATGATATATATATATGTGTGTGTGTGTGTGTATGTATGCCATGCAGATATAACTCCTTATTGTCAACAGAAAGGGTCGGATATGGTAAGAGTTAGATTTGGGGATATATGTGTTACATTTTAGGGTTTGTATATAACATGAAACAACAGTATGATATAAATTGAAACATTTTCATACATGTAAGAGTCACTGTAATTGAAGAACAAACATACATATAATTCACATCAATGTAAATAAGCAAGGCTATATGTCAAATGAAACAAGCAATGCATGTTATACTATCATATCCTCAATTCTAATTCTTACAACCCTTGGGTGATCATGTTAACTGGTTATACATACATACATATATATCATACATATATATGTACATACATACATATATATAATCAGTTAAGGGGTTATATGTAACTTGAATGTTCAATATTATGATATTTATATATATAACTTCAAACAACATTATGATATAAATTGAAACAACATTTTCATACATGTAAGATTCACTGCAATTGAAGAACAAACAAACCATACATCTAATTCACTTCACTGTAAATGAACAAGGCTATATGTCAAATGAAACAAGCAATGCATGTTATATTGTCATATACATATACATATATACCTACATACATATATATATGTACATACATGGGTTGTTGCAATGCCTCTTGCATACTCTTGCCGTCGTGAAATCCTTTTGCCTGCTTTCCTTTCTTTGTGTCAATTCACCATGGGGCAGTTTCTTCAGTGGATGGTGCTCAGGCATGGATGTTGGAGGGGAAATCTACCAAACACCATGGAAATAATGGATTATCTAGCTACAATTTCAAGTACGAAGGGACGATGAAGAACCCAAATCCTTAGGTGTCTAGCTCTTGTAATGCTCTAGATGGGGGATTTTAGGAGTGGTTGGAGCTTAGGGATTCTAGGGGCGGTGACACTGTTAGGGTTTCACTACTTCACAAGGATGGATCGCTCAACTTTAGGGAAGAGACTATTAAGGGAGCGATGGACTCTGCATCTGGGGGACATCAAAATATGTTACCCAATTCCTCTCTGGCGACAAATCCCTACAACTCATCTGCAACAACCAATAGGCATAATAGTCCTCTCCCCATTTTTCATTCATCCCATGGCCCAAAAACTTGCATGGATGATGTCATTCTTGATGGGGAGGAGTATTTACAAAAACATGCCATCATTTGCAAGTTTACCAAGACCTAGCCAAAGCTATGTGATCTTCACACATTGATTACCAATAACTAGAAAGAGTACATGGAGGAAAAGATCTACATTTATCCTTGTGCAAGAGGATTCTTCATCCTCAAATTTGATTTTGAGAAAGATCTAGAATTGGTGTTAAAATCAGGACCTTGGTTCTTACAAGGAGATTTCCTTTGTATCAAATCATGGTTCCCATCATTTGACCCACAATCAAAATAAAATTCTTCGGTATTCCTATGGGTGTAGCTTCCTTATCTCCCCTTGCAATTTTGGGAGTTAGACTGCATGTGTGTCATTGGTAATGACTTACATAAATAGCATTGCCCTTCAATTGAAACAATCAATTACAAGAGCTCCACCTACGCACAACTATGCATTGAAATGGATCTTTCTAGAGGTCTCCTTGTAGAGATCTCCCTCAAAGTGGGCAATAGAAGTTGGATACAATAGTTTGTTTATGAATAGATTGCCTTTAGATGCAGAAAATGTTTCTCAATTGACCATCTCACTTCACAATGCCAAAAACAACAAGCTCATGTGAGGGATTCTCAAGTTGTAGGCAAGAAAACCACTTGGTGGATTGGGGTAGAACCCCACTGATAGGCCAAAATTGGGGTAAAGAATAAAAAATATTTCAACTTAATCTAAGTGTCAATCCAGGGAATGTAAGCTTGCGAGAGGTGTTGCAGAAGTATACCTAAGGGAGGAAAGAAATGAATTAAGTTGCGTTGAAATGAAAGCTTAACTTTCTTATTTTGTCTTATTGATAGAAATGTTGTAAAAACTGTGATAGGAGCTATCACAAATTGTGAAATGCCAGCAACCTGAATATACTCAAAATACAATTAATATTGTAAGCATTCAGATGAAAAATATATATATTTAAAAGAATCACATCTCATATTTCTTCAATTAATAACCAGATCACAATTAGCTAAATAACAGTCCACTCTTAAATATAAAGGCATTACAAAAATTAACATGCATTCCAGAATTAAATTAACTAAAAGAAAATAAAATGTAGAAAGTAAAACATCACCGAGCTTCCCCAAGGAGTGGGCCCTTGCTCCTCGTTTGCATAGTAGAACAAACAAAAACCTTCCTGATATCAATTAGATATGCACCCTATGCTAAGTTTGTAGAAAACATAACTATCTAATGACACATGGAAACCTTCTTCAAATGTGGGTGATCTAAGTGAAGAAGGAATCTCCAGAGTGAGTTGGTTCTCTGAATGATAATTTATATTCTAAATAATTTTTTGAGGTAAAGAGTTAGAAGGATAAACTGGATATAAAACTTATGACTGAAATTCTATCAACTAAAATTATTGACCAACATTAAGAAGATTTTTGATAATGACCCACTCTCACCAACCCCTTAAAACTTGATTCTCACAATCATCCAAAAGTGATATGTGCAAAGGTTTAGAATAAACACAAGGCACAACCCAAATTAGCATGCAACTCCTGCAAATCACTTAACAACAATAAGACAAGAAAAGGATTCAATAGATTTGAATCACAAGACACATCAAATTACTGCTTGTAAAGCATGAACAAGAGTGAGAAGGAAACTTTGTTGTTTTATTGAATGAAGGAGTGAAAATTTCAAAAAATTGAGTACAAAACTGCTTACAAAACCCTCTGCATGAACAAGAGAGGAAGAAACAATGATCTGAACTAAGAAATACTCTAAGTCTTTCTTCAAAATATATCTCTCTAAACCCTAATCCGAGCTCAATAGAAAATCCCAAAAAAAAGTATCCAAATTTGCATCATACTATGTAATGAAAGTGGAAAACTCACACTTTTGAATGTCCATCCAAAAAACCTCCAAAATTAGGCCTAATCCGCTTTAAAAGCTGAAAAAGCACCTCATCTTCACCCCATGCAACTCAATTTCGCCCAAGGAAAATTCAATCACCTCAGCCTACTAAAAATAGCAAAGGAATAAAAAACAATTTATAAAGCATTGTTTTATCCTTGCTTTACAAGCTATTTGCAGTTTTATTCTCTCAATATAACCTATTTTTGCAATTAAGATTTTAGAAATCTTTGCAAAATATTACAAACTTTCATATCCCATAAAAATTTGTTTTTTTCTCAAAAAAAATCATAAAAAATAGGACAATATTTATCCTTTTGAGTTTTAAATTGATTTCTATAAAATCAATAAAACAAACCCTAAGCATATCCTATGAATTCTTTTATTTTCTAAGGCAAGGCATTTGAAAAATAATTAAAAAACCCTAAAAGACTTAGGCAAAATATGTGATTGAACCCTAATAAATGAATGGTCAACCTAAACAATGAATTTGGCCACCATGGTATTAAATGGGAGACTTATATATTTTAAAACAATGCAAATATTCCCCAAGTTTGAATTAGGGTTGAGGGATCAAAACAAAAACCCTAAAAAAAATCGGCCTCATTTCATTTTCTCATTGCATTTTGAAGAAAATGCTCTCTACAAGAGCCGCCGCCATGGGAGAGCTATGGAATGGATGTTGAGCTCGAACTTCAATTCTTTGTAGATCAGCCTCTGAAAAAGGTGGTAAGCTCTCTCCACTTTGAAATGAAACATTCTCATTTCCATTTCAAGCATTTTAAAAGAATTTCTGAGGTATTAAAATTTTCCTGGGTGTCCCATTATCGCTGCTTCCTTATGCATTTGTTTATGCATCTTTTGTTTGAATGAAACTCAAAATATTTTAGGTAAAAGCATGATATTGAAGGTTATTTTCTTGTATGGAAGTAAGCATGAAAATTTATGTGTATCTCCTTCATTGTAGGCCGCGACATCATATCCCTGTGTTCTTCATTTTTCCTTTGATGAATGTAAATAAATGGGCTCATCCCACAACATGCAAATTAAATACACTGAAAATAAAGATACTTTATGCAAAACTTCATCTTCTCTGTGGATTTTTGACACCCTTCGATGGCTATGGCCTGTAACACTCCATTTCACCATTTTGGAGGCATTTTGATTTTGAAACCCTAAATGGGTATTGTAGCTCATGAAAGAAAAATAAAATGGCCTCTCCAATATGAGAATGGGAAATAGGCTTTTCCCCATTGTTTGAATTTGAAACATCATGTAGATTTTATATGGAATTTACTCTAAACCCAAGTTAACATCATTGAACTTGTGCTCTTTGAAAACATGGCTTGACACTAGGCTGGCTGTAGCATAATCCCCTATTTTGAAAGAAACAAATATCATCATGGAACATACATATTTTTACTTTCAAGCATACTGTATATTGGCATGCTTTACTTATCATCATGCAATCTTTTTCTTTTGGCCACTGAAGTATTATTGTAGGTCACTTATCATACTTCTCATGCACCTGGATTTTTTAGAGGGCATGCACATTCTACTTTTCCCACCATAGTGCTTCATTTTGTGTTGCAAATAAGTATTGAACCATGCAATCAGATTTATCTCATAATAGAGGCATCAAAACACTGAAACAAGCCTATACTCAGCAAATTCTTTATATAAAGCAATGTTGTTTTACCTTATGCACGTTAAAAATTCAGTGTTTTTTGAATTCATAGTCAGCAATGTCCCCTTTTGTTCTTCAAAAAGCAACATGATGATGTAAGACTATCATTGCATAGCATGCTTGAAATAGAAACAATTGATCATGACATCTTGAGGCTTCTCCATTTGCTTCAGTTGTAGTTGCTATTTTCAAACAAGGCATTATGTATGCATGTTCACTATCACATTATGAAATTGTATTCAGATAGTTGATCACTCCTAATTTTCCATTCATTGCACTTCGAGAATTGACTATCTGAAGTGGTCAACTGTTTGACTCCTATCGACACTTCATGATGCATTCATTTGATGGATGTCTTTCCTTAAGCACTTTGTATCTGTTTCCTTCTCAATTCCTTGTAAAATGCTTTGAGGGGTAGCATGTTGGGTCTCAACCCTTGTGGGAGCCCGTTTTACACCACATGCTTTTATGTCTTCATGAAATGATCAACTACATGACTTTTCCTATACCTGCACAGGAAACAAACAATGTTAGCATAAAATAATGATGTGACATTCCATGTTCAGGCTCTTATTACTGCACTCTTCATTCTTAGCTGATTTCATTCATTTTAAGGAATGGATTGTATCTTTGTTGGTAGAGCATGTAGTGTAACTCATATCTGGAGCTCTAATAGGACTTTCCCAATTTTTTGCAGGTACATTCGAAATCGGAAGTAGGATGGAGCAAGCTGCAAGCACATCAACTAAAGATCAAGACACAGGCAATGATGGATGTGTCTTATGTTATTTGCTTCCTTCTTTCTTTTCCACCCTCAATTGTAGAATTCATTTCTTGCAATGAATGGTTTTAGCTATCTCCACGACTTTGTGGATCTTTTAATTTCTCTTTTCAATTCCATTATGAAAAGAAATGCATCAAAAATGCAAAATTGTACAATCATTTGTATTTGCAAACAAATGAAATACTCTAATGTGAATAAGCATTTTGAAATAAATGAAAGCGATTGTGATGCCTTATCATTTGTGTATTCTATTTTGTACTTCATTTATGTTGCAAAGCACTAAGCAAACCTTTGAAACTTTGTTCATTGAAACAATTGCATAACCAAAACTTCATAAATCATGTGCAAATAGCAGTTTAAGCACATGCAGAGATTAACTAAACTTCCACCTTAAAATAAAAGAAACTAATCAGCTCTGCCAATTGAGCTATGGTGAAAATTGGTAACACTTCCTACGCTGCCTTGAGCAGAAGAAATGTTTCTATTATTGTCAGAAATGATATAATAATCTGCATACAATATTATCCCCACTGTTTTATAGTAGACCGCATATATAGAGGTCGTGCTTATAACAAAGTGAAATAGAATAAGTTTGTTTTGGCCCATGGCCAACAAACTAGAAGAAACAAAAATATGGATTGCTAATCCACAGATTAAACAGTGTTGTTCTAACAGTGGGCAAAAATAGGAGACATGAATATCTTCATTTTTGTCCAACTAGCAAGCATGTCCTCCACCACGGGTTTCCTTCCATTTCAATCATTTTATAGAATGGCACACGTGGAACTTTCACTGAGTGTTCTCTGCTCCATTTTTTTGCTGACCACAAATTAAACATTGTCTCGTTATAATAAACAGTGAAAATAGAAGGTTTTCGGTTTTCTCTACATAACTGGAAATTGCATCTCCATTTAGATTTATTTAGCAAAACATTTGTTTTGGATTCTTGTGCTTATTCGGATTTGGCATTAAAGAGGTAACCAATGCCAACAGAGAGTGACATCATCTTTTGAAAAGATAACAAAAATAAATTGTGGGTCATAAAGTAATACACAGAAGTTCCTAACCAAAAGGTGGCAGGAAGATCTGCACCCTTAAATCTGCATGCTACAAGATATATATATTTTCTTGACCTAGTGGAAGAAATATTAGTAAATACAATCTAATATTATTTATTCACATATTTTATCTAAAAACTAAATTAAAGATTACTTTTATATATATATAATCATATGTAACATAAAATGGTAAAATGGTCTAATATGGAACATAAATGGAATGTGGGAATGGGTATGAAGGCGTATAAAATAGGCTAAAATATGGTATAAAATAGAACATAATTGGCTCTCATCACCCACCACTATTTCATTCCACCAGGTGCTCAAGCTTCCCTAATGTTAGGACAAGAACCTCCGAAGAATTTTTTGTTGTCATTTCCTCACCACCTCTTGTTTCGAATAGCTATTCAAAGTTCAAACAAGAGGTATCAAGGGATGGAGCTGCCCCTACTATCTCACCAATTTCTCAAGCAAAAGAAACCTGCAAGTGTGGTATTTATTCAATGGAGTCTACAAAACACCCAAGGAAGATGGATGATTATGGAGGAAAAGAGGTCTTTTCATCAGGAGAATTGAACCACATTGATATTTCTTCCCCTCAAACAGATCTAGGTTGGACAAAGGTAAAGAGGAAGAAGGCTCCTCAAAAATCTAGCCGTGAGAGGACGCTTAGATCAACAAAAAAGGGGGAAATCCTTATAAGGAGGGTAACTTGTAGCACCCTGGTTACAAGGAATGATGCAAATTAATATTTTGGTTGCTCAGGAAGCGGAGTTACCCTCGAGGTAATAAATTCATGTTATTATGTGAATGAATCACCAGGAAAAAGCCTAGTTTTTGCAATGAAATGCATGAAACTTTGTAATACTTTTATTTTATAATGCAAAATGGAGCAGTCCACATGACTGCAGCTTACATATCAAAAAAATACATACATACATACATACATATATATATGGCTCTATGAAAATTCACCACTAGCAATTCATCGAAGGAAAATTCACTCTCAACAATTCACCGCCACAGAAAATTAACCGCCAAAAATTCATGCAATTAATTTTTCATGCGGTGAATTTGTCGGATGCCATATATATATAATCAGTTAAGGGGTTATATATAACTTCAAACAACATTATGATATAAATTGAAACAACATTTTCTTACATGTAAGAGTCACTATAATTAAAGAACAAACAAACCATACATCTAATTCACTCTAATGTAAATGAACAAGGCTATATATGTCAAATGAAACAAGCAATGCATGTTATACTTTCATATATATATGTATATATAATCAGTTAAGGGGTTATATATAACTTCAAACAACATTATGATATAAATTGAAACAACATTTTCTTACATGTAAGAGTCACTATAATTAAAGAACAAACAAACTATACATCTAATTCACTTTAATGTAAATGAACAAGGCTATATATGTCAAATGAAACAAGCAATGCATGTTATACTTTCATTTATATATGTATATATATATATATATGTTTATGTATATATGTGTATGTATATATATGTATATGTATATATGTGTATGTATATATGTGTGTGTGTGTGTGTGTATTCAGTTAAGGGGTTATATATAACTTCAAACAACATTATGATATAAATTGAAACAACATTTTCTTACATGTAAGAGTCACTATAATTAAAGAACAAACAAACCATACATCTAATTCACTTTAATGTAAATGAACAAGGCTATATGTCAAATGAAACAAGCAATGCATACGTAGACACATATACATAGTTAATATTTATATAATAAATAAATATAAAAAACTAAAACAATTACCAATTTAGGATTGAATTGCTATATATGCATGTCAATTGCTATCGAGATGTTGTCCATACTAGCAATAGAGGTGCATGTGAATTTAGACATGGTAGGTAAAATATAGTATTGAAAGGACAAAGAGGACGATGCAGTTGTGGGTAATGTTGTGTGAGGAGTTCACGACAAAGGAGGACATAGAGTCAACCAAACCATAGGTGCATGAAACCCTTAGGAGTCCATATGAAACCCATAAATGTTATGTATATATATACTCATAGTCGACCAAATGATATGTGCATGATACCCTTAATAGGATGAAATATAAATATTGTTTAAAGATTTGCAGATATATGAATATATCTTTTGATCAATTGTGTGTGTGTATTGTATACACATGCACAGTCAGTCAAAAGATAGCTGCATGAAATCCTTAACAATAGAGCATATGATACCATCAAATATTGTGAATATATTTTTGGAGATTGTAGAGATAGACAAGCAAAATCTCACATATGTATACATTGTTTAAAGATATTGCAATTGCATCAATATATCTTTTGACTGATTGTGTGTGTGTGTGTATACAGTCAGTCAAAAGATAGTTGCAAGAAACCCTTAATAGTCGAGCATATTATACGCTCAAATAGTGTCAATATATTTATGGAAATTGCAGAGATATACAAGCGAAATGTCACAGATGTACACATTGTTTAAAGATATTGTAGATATATTAATATATCTTTTGGCCAGTTGTGTGTGTATATATATATTTATATACACATAGTCGGTCACAAGATAGTTGCATGAAGTATCTTTGAAATGAAACAAGATTTCCCATACTGTAAAATACATTTCATAACCAAATTAAAAACACATGCAATGGATAGATATTGTCGTTGTGAGGTTGGAAGACAACCTCCTCTATGATGGAAAAAGTTTACTATTTTCCTTAGGCAATGGAAGTGTTCACAAACACAGTAGAACTGAAAAAAATATCACCATGACTCGCTCCCAATGTCTCCACCATCAGCCATGTTGTACACCACCACTGGTCCTTCAATGGACGGTGTAACGCCAACCTTGAATGGCGTTGCATAGAACCAAAATGAAAACCTACCAAATGAAAAGCATGCCGAAGTGATTGCCAAAAGTTTGACGGCGGCGGGGAGAGGGGAAGTTAATGCACATTTAGTTTGCAAGCACTGGCGTGACAGGAAACGGGTAAGCAAGTACCGTGCGTCTGTACTGGTCAATGCCATCTTTAGCATCGGAAAAAATAATTTTTTAAAATCGCTCAGAAATTTATTTGGGTTACCAGATGAACAGTCTACAACATGCAAAAATAATAAATAACCAACATGTCTTCTGCTGTGTGGACCCCTCGCACAACATAGCACTCACCACCATCGGACCCTCTCCCTCAGCTTATTCACCTACTTTTCGTATTCAAATGTTGGAAAATGCATGTGATGGATGATAGTCGACTCTGAAAGGACTAAATGTCTTTCCCAATTCTCACGAAGAACTTGCGCAGAAATGGTTGGGCAATTTTTCCGTTTAAATCTCAGCCGTTGTTGACCCGTTATGACCTCAAACATTTCTCCCTATATCTGTGAACCAATTACGGCAAAATGCTCAGAGAGTAGAAGAGCACTTGTATTGAACAAGTGAAAATGGAGAAAGGTGCTGTAATTTCTATGTTCTTGTTCGCCTGGGCAATTAGGAGTTGTGCTACAGAAGCTGTCTTGGCCTCGACAAGGAATTCTCAGGGAATATGCAATTTGAGCAATCTGAGGTACCTCTTCCTGGATAACAACAATTTCACAGGAACAATTCCTGAAGGAATAGCCAATTTGAGAAATCTGGAGTACCTTTCTCTGGGCAAGAATAAATTGACTGGAAGGATTCCTCATGGGATAAGCAATTTGAACAGCCTTGTTTACCTTTCCTTGGAGGGCAACAATCTGTCTGGCACAGTTCCCCCCTTAATGAGTAACTGTTCCTTAACAAGTCTGAAGCTTTCAGAGAATTCATTCACAGGGCCTCTGCCTCCATCCCTGTCCAGATGCGCCAAACTTCAGATCACTGATTTCAGAAAGAACAGTTTCACAGGTGAGATTCCTTCCCTTGCAAATTTTCAAGATTTGAGGGTTTTAAGCCTTAGCTATAATAAGCTGAGAGGTAAAATTCCTGCATGGATCACAACCCTCACCAAGTTACAGATGTTGGATTTATCCAACAATCAATTTAGTGGACCAATTCCATCTAATCTGGAGAAGCTCTCTGGGTTTGGAAGGCTTGGAGATCCGCACCTTGGTCCAGGGCAGACCCTCCAGGAGGAAATAACTATTGTGATGAAAGGAAATGAGTACCATTTGAATTATGTTCTGCAAGCAAATACCATACTTGACTTGTCAAATAATAATCTTAGCGGAATAATTCCACCCAGCATTGCCAGTCTGAGTCACCTGAGGTTGCTAAATCTGTCCAGAAATCAATTGGTAGGCAAGATTCCCCCATCTATTGGGCAAATATCATCTTTGGAAGAGCTTGATCTGTGTCACAATCATCTAGATGGACGAATTCCTGAAGACCTATCTAACTTGAAATTCCTTTCAGTCCTGGATGTTTCCTCCAACAGGCTTTGTGGACCAATACCCAGTGGAACACAGTTTGATACTTTCAACAAGACTTCATTCCAGAAGAATCGGTGTTTATGTGGGCGCCCATACGGAAAATGCAACCGAACGTCAGTAACACCTTCAGCAATGGTGGAGAAGGAATCATTTTGGAGTGTTGTGGATGAGCACATCTCATTGATCGCCTTGGCTTTGGGATTCTCAATGGGATTTGCAGGAGTTGTGTATTTGATTATGGGGTGGGACATATTTTGCCGTTCAGTTGCAGGTCTCAAAGGAAGACCCCTTTCCAGTGCTTCTCATTCTGAAAATGGGAGTTGGAGCTTCAAGGTATCTCTGTTTAAATCAACACTTTCCTCTACTTAAGAGGGAGAGCCTACAGTTTCTGTGAAAGATGTTGGATTTATCCAACAGCCAGTTTACAGGAGAAAGATATCCTATAGTTCATGTGCTCATTAGATATAGTTCTTATATGTAATTTACAATGATCCTGTTTCCTCTGTAATCAAGATCTTTAGAAACTGAAGAGAAATGTGCAGGTTGACCCCTTGATGCTTGGGTCGCCTGAAGGATGACAATATTACTATTATCACCCTTCGTTAGTATTTTAGGAGTCGTGTCATATATTGACAATATTAAGTGGGTAGTACATACTTAAGCACTTTTTAATTTGTTTAGGGTTTGTCTTGAATTTTGTTTTTAATGTAATAGTTTAATATTTAATTTAAGTATTTTATGTAAGAGATTTTTCATTTGAGTTCTTATTTTTTAATAGTTTAAATTAGTCTTTAATCTTTAATTTTAAAAAAAAATTAGGTCTCTTGCTCTTTAGAATGGTAAATTGTATATCAAAGTCTTTTGAAATTTATATGAGAAGATGACAAAAATACATGTTTTGAAATGGAAATGACAATAGTCACAATGACTTCAAAAAGACACATTAGTAATCACAAAGGCCACAAGAATTATATGGTCACTTATAAATATTTCATTAAAACACTCAAAAATATAAAAAAATGTGAAATTGGTTTACCCTGCTGAATTTTCTTGATGTAAAACTTTGCTAGCTAAAAATAGAACAAAAGATAAAAGGAAAATAAAGAATAAAATGTGTGTAGTAGATGATAACAAAGTCATAATATTTGGTTCAAGGTTTCCATGATTAGGCTTGAAATAATTTTTTCTAACTTGCATAAAAGATATTAAAAATATAAGCAACAAGAAAATTTAGCTTAATGAACATTCCAAAATTTTCATCATTAAGCATTTTCAATGAATAAGCACTCAAGGATTAGCAAAAAACAAAGAAAAACTCATCAAAATAATGTTAGACAAACAACAATAACACTAGTAGGCATGATTAAAAGAACATACACAATTGAAACCAAAAACAATCATATAACAATAACACTATTTGATACACCTTTCACATAAAATAAACTACTTATAAGAAAAATTATTGAAAAGAAAGTGGTAAATACTTGTTACATAATTACCCTTTAAAATGAGGAATGTGAGTTAGTCCACAAACTTCTCTTCTCAATTTCTACTTGAATGAATAGTTAGAGGGCTTGGTGAGGTCAAAAAGATCAAGGAACTCTTGTGAAATGACATAGACCATATGCCTCCTGCTAATTCACGTGTAATGGTTCACCTTGTGCTAATGTTGCATGTGTTCTAGATGTATGGCATAGTCATCATAATGACGCGTTTTTAGTCACGTTTCTCCCTGTATGAAACTATTGATGGAAAGAAAATGATCATGTGTCCCACAAAAAACCCAAATGACAATCACTTAAAAGACAACATTCCATGATAGTATTTTTAAAAGTTATGAAGGTTATACAAAACTATGCATATGATATAAAAAACCATTTAAATAAACAAACATTAGAGAAGAGACTTAACATTTTGCCTCTATGAAATTTTTAAAAATAAATGAAAGTGTACTATATATCATTAAAAAATAAATGAAAACATTAGAAATCGTATAAGTTACTCTAGAACCATATAAAAAAAAATTATATTATGATTAATGCAATATTTTATTGGTTAATATTTTTGATGATTTAAACAAATACAAAAAATAAATTACTGGCAACAAAAATTCATTGTGATTTTTTTTGCATCCCCTATTTTACATATTTAAAAAAGCAATTAAATAAACAAACATTAGATAAGATATTAGTTTCCCTACAAAAAGTAGCAAGTAACAATTCTTCAGACAAGTTAGATACATAACCTACTAAGGGATGTTGTACTTTGATGTTTAAAATTAATTGTATTACATTTTTATTATTATATTGATTTCAAGTCAATAATTATCTATGACTCATTAATTCTCTTTTGAGGATAATTTATTGGGAAGAATCCAATAATCAAAGGATAAACCTAATACTAATGAAATAAATTTAAAAATTATCATTATCAAATTATATTATGTGTAAAGAAATGGTCGTTGACTGAGTTTTTTGTGTTTCGTGGTTTTCCTTAGCTTTGTTTGCAAATATTTTTCAATTTGGTATGTGTTTTGTTTTTCTTTGTTTAGCTCCTTCATGCATGGTGGCAGATGGGGGTCCAAGGGACCCCCCAATTTTCTCTTTTAAAGAGGCGCTCACCTGCATCTCCAAGGGGTCTTGTTTAAAATCAAATGGTTGTTTGGAGAAATGTGATGAACACCCTATTCTGGTCATTAATTCTGAATCCATTGTAGAGGATGTCTAGTATCTCTTCTGAGCATGTTCTTATCTATATTTTTATGGGTCTGAATATCTCTCTACCTTTATTGGAACTGTGGATCAGGAATAATTGGTCTATGGAAGGTGATTTAGAAATTACTGTGGTAGCTAATGGATACTTTTTGTGGTGTTTTCTTGAATGACATCAAAACAAAATCTTTGAAGGAGAACCTTATTTCCATCACCAAGTGGGAATTTTCATCAAACCTTTGACATGTGGGGTTTGACCCTCTGGAGGAGTTGCCCTCCAAAATTCCTATTTGGATCCATCTTTTGAGGCTCCCAATGGAGTTCTAGTGAGCTAATATTTTGCAATCTATAGCAATGATCATCACGAAACCTCTAGGCCTTCTCATCAAACCCTTGACAAGAAGATAGCCACTTCACTTGCATTTGTTTTGGAATCAATTTGAATAACCCTCTTCCTAATTCTTTGGAGATTAGACTCGAGAGCATGAACTGGATTCAATGGGTTAATTATGAAGCTCTGCATTTTCATTTTTGGATATGTCGTGAACACAAACATCTATAGAGGAATTGTTCTAAATTGGGCCCTTCTCCATCTCCTCCAACTTTGAGGTTTGAGATGCTAATATAAAGGCTAAAGGTAAGGCTTTGATGCATTCCACTATTCCAGATTTAGGGGTATGTGTAAGATCATGATGGGCCAAAAAGTGGCGATATGCAAAAAGTAGTGTTTTGCATTCAAATGCGAAAATCTCGAGTTGACATTTTTTTGGGTTGGGTGTCAGTACATTGCTCCATAGCAATGCCCAAGCCAGAGTAATACAAATCTGATATTTGATTTGTATGGATATCTGATTTGTGTCAGATATTTGATTTGTGTCGAGTATATATACCCAAAAAGTGGTCGCGGCGGTCATTTTAAACCTACAACTACAGTAATAGCGATGGTGAGGGTGTATCCGATATCGGATTTTAACTGATATCCGATTTGTAAGGTAAGTTTTGGTTTTTTTTTTGTTTTAATCAATTTTTGTATTAGTTTTGTATAATTTTAACTAGTTTTTTACGATTTTTTATTAAAAACTAGGGTTTTTTACAATAATTTCATTTATATTGTGTAATTTCAATTAGATTAATTAGTTTTGAACTTCAATTAGGTATTATGGATAAGAATTAAAACCCACAAATGTCCAAACTCTCCACCACCTCTATGCCCATCAATTAAACAGTTAATTGGTGAAAAATTAGAGCAATTGAGGGGCATTTGTGATGTTTATAAGACAATCCCTTGATTATCCCAGATGACAAACACATTGAAAGAAATAATTAAAAATATAGAAACCCTCTCCACCCAACATAATGCCATTCTTTCATGGCGAGAAACCATGAGGGAATATTACTCATGTGGATTGTCTTACTAAGAGGTGAAAGATCTCGAAATAACAAAAGCCCAAATAGCCTCTTTATTTGTTAACCCTCGCACTGACCTGCCAGTTAATGTTAATAAACCAAAATTTCTATAAAATGGTGCACAAATAAGGACATTGTAGATAAATTTTGGGATCGTTGGTGGACGGTTTTTGATAAACCACCCAACAACAATATTGATGTACCATTTTATTTTATTAAAAAATTATACGTTGAGTTTGTGTTAGGGCATCATGTCAATTACTTTGTCATTAAACCCTTCCAGGGTGTTGGTGGAGGTATGCCCCAGGATAGACCAAGGGCAGTTAGAGTAGTCTAGGGCCCATATGTTCCCCCTCCTCCCCTTCCTTAGCCACCTCCAATACATCATCCAGATATTATCGAGGATGTAGCCACACAAACTATTCAAGATATTCACTCTTTGAGTGATCTTTTGGTTTCCCATACTGATACAGTAGCTCAACCACATTCTGGTGATGTTGGTGATGGATTGAGTGTTGTTGCATCATCCTCCTCAAGTCCACATAGTTGTGTGCCACATACTTGCACTATGTGCCACCAAATATGCTTGGGTTCTCTTGTATAGCCCATTGAGCATCCCTTGGAAACTTTTGATTATGACCTCCATGATGTGGATGATATAGGAGGTCAGACGTAGGGAATTGGAGCACACCCTGTAGAGTCCTCTCCTGCTAGAGGGGGACATTGGAATAATTACACAGGTAAGATTTAAGTTTTAATTTCATAACTTGCATTTGTTTTTAAATGGATATTAATAAGAGATAGTATCAAGTACTAATATTTATTTACATGGTTTATTTAACAGTTGATGTCTGAGGAGCTTACACAGGTTACTGATAGCACCCTCATGGCCATTTCATTTGGCCTCAACATGCACGCGGTATTTATTTTCGCACTCACTTGTTTACATTTTTTTATTATATACTTGCATGTCATTTGAATTGTGATTAATGAAATTATATATTAACTTATATGTTTATCTTATTTTCCTCTTGTAGGAAACACCTAGTGCAAGCAAGGTGCAACGCTATCCAGACTCTGGAGGTGCAATGGTAGATAAGGGAAAGGTAATTGAACTCAAATTTGATTGAATTAAGATTTTTAAGATCTTATAGTGATTATGCATACATCGACATAGATTGGTAGTTTCATATACTTGTCATTTTTATGTACAGGTGGTTATGAGCTACACATCCTTGTTGACAAGTGTCACAACACCTAAAGGAGTAGGTGTTGGAACACCTCAAGGAGTAGGTGTTGAAACACCTCAAGGAGTACCTGTTGAAACACCTGAAGGAGATAAAGAAAAAAAGATGCCTAAAGAGGTATGCATTTATTTTATTTTGTGTTTGGTAAATATGTTCCTATTACTGACAATTGTATGCTAACTTGTATCAATTTTATGTTTTTGTTCACATATATAGATTGACATTTCAAAAGTTGGTTTGCTTGGTTCTTTGAGAGGGGTGTATTCTAGGACTCCTCACCCTTTGAAGAGACGTATATATGAGGTAATCAAGATTTCAATTTTAGAGTTCAATTATAATTCAATGTATATATTGATTTTGATGCTAATTATTCAATTTTAAATTATATAATATAACTAATCTCAATTGTGGTTTGAATTTTTTTGTGCAGCTACCTTCAGAGCCAAAGAGTGCTTCAAAGAGGCTCCATTTTGATGATCCACCAGTAGTTTAGGATCAAATAGATATTTTGGCATGTATATTTTAAATAGATATCGAGATGGCATATGCCACATTTTGTAAAACTTTGTTTGAGTTGGTGTTGATGCCATTTTTGTATATGGACATACACTTGATTATTGGATAATTCGATATATAGAAGTTGAGAATCAAAATAATTTGTTCCTCATGTGCATGTTTAAACTCTTCAAAAATTTAATCTTGAGCAATGGTTAAATATCAATGTACAATAGCATAAAAAATAATGAATAATGGTTAAATTATATCATATATTGTTTAGTTATAATATGGTTATATTATATAGTTTTTAAAATAACTTTGAAGACAAGAACAATGGTAAAGTGTAACATTTTAACTTTAAAGTTTAAATACACAAATGTCATTGTCTCACACTACATATTTTATATTGGATTAGCATTACATATTGAAATTCAAAACATGTTATATATCCTTTATAGTCCATAGAAAATATTACTATTTTCTTCTCCTTCTCTCTCACAAATTTTTTGTTTCATGTAGCATTTCTTAAAAAGTAGACTAATGATAATTATCATGTTCTGGTGTAGGGGCACCCACATGCCTATCATGCCTCCAAGAGTCAAAGTTTGAGTTTTGTCTTTTTTTGTGTTGGTTCATGTTAATAAGGTCATTTTATACCACTAATGATCATTTGGAGTCATTTTGGAAGTTTTGGGTTGGTTAGATAAAAGATGTAAAAAATTGCCAAATGTTGTCAATGTTGTCAATGACAACTTTTCAATTGTAATGACAACTTTTTGAAATATTGTTAAAAGTTAGCTGGATTTCAGTTGGAAGTTGAAAACTACTTGTAAGGGCATAATAAATCTTGTAAACATGACCTCAAGGTTGGAGAAGTTGAAAATAAGAATTTGCATCTTTGAGGAAGAAAATTTCTGTGTTTTTCCAACGTCTTGTGTTGTTCTTTTGCTTTTGTACAGTCTGTACGGCCTTATTATGATTTTCACATGTGTGGTATGGTTAGATAATTGAGTTACCTTTCAAATGTCTTTGGTTTGGTCAAATTTTATGGAGATTTGAATAAGTTATCGTAATTATACCATTGGCATCCTGGAAGTTTTTTTTTGCAACTCGTACGACCAAACCAACTATACCAACACATCCATATGGGTACGTTTAGGTTAGGTATGGTATCCCTTTCAGACCACCAGGTCAAGTAGTCCGAGCCATTCAACCAGGAAATCTCTAAGAGTCAATGTAAAAGGGCATCAATCTTTGACGAGCCGTTACTCGAAAACCGCGATGCCTACAAACTTTTTGTCTAAGGCTAAGACTTGTTGGGCCCCTCTTGGCTCTAACCTCTCTAAGTTTATTCTATCTTGGAGGCATTTTCCGCAGGACTTGCATTTCTTGAAGGAAAAGCGTCAAACGTAAGAAATGCATAGCGCAAAGTATGCAACTCTCGCTCTAAACTTGTCGATCAAACGCACTATTCAAACACGTCTAAATGGGTATGTTTATGCTAGGGATGGTCTTTGCACCCAAATACACCAAATCACTTGAGCGCATAACCAATGATTTCCCTTAAGAGTCCAAGGTGCTAAAAGGCAACAATCTTTGAAGGGCTATTTCTCAAAAACCATGATGCTTACAAACTCTTCGTCTAAGGCTATTTGATCATGTTGGGACCCTTTACAATAATCTCTCTCATTTTTTTCTATTTCAGAGGCGTTCCATGGTGACAAGTTTTCAATTGAGGAAAAAGTTGTTAAACGGAAGCAATGTAAAGTTGCAAAGTGGTGCAACTTTCGCTCTCGCAACTCGTACAACCAAACGAAGTTCACACATCTAGATGGGTACATTTACACTAGGTATGGTCCTCTTTTCACCCAAATGTCGAATCACTCCGAGCTACATTGGACCGACGATTTCCTTAAGAGCCCAAAGTGCTAAAAGGTTTAATCTTTGAAGAGTTATTCTCAGAGACCGTGAGGATTACAAACTCTCCATTTGAGGCTATGGATCATGTTGGGACTTTCTATAATAACCTCTCTCATTTTTTCTATCTCGGAGGCATTTCCCGTGGTGACAAAGTTTTAGTTGAGGAAAAAAGTTGTCAATGTAAGAAGTGTAAAGTTGCAGGTGCAACTTTCATTTCGCAATTTGTAACGACAAATAGACTGCTCCAACACATCCGATGGGTACTTTTACACTAGGAATGGTCCTCTTTGAACCCAATACGCCAAATCACTCGAGCCACATTGGACCGGTGATTTCTTAAGAGTTCAAAGTGCTAAAAGGCAACAATCTTTGAAGGGTTATTTCTTGAAACCGTGATGCCTATAGGCTCTCTGTCTAAGGCTATGAGGATTGTGTTGTAACCCTCTACAATAACCTCTCTCATTTTTTTTTATCTCGGAGGCATTTTCCTGTGGTGACAAGTTTTCAATTGAGGAAAAAGTTGTCAAATGCAACTAGTGTAAAGTTGCAAAGTGGTGCAACTTTTGTTCTGCAACTCATACAACCAAACAGACTATTCCAACATGTCCAAATGGATACATTTACACTTGGGATGGTCCTCTTTTGCACCCAAATATGTTGAATAACTTTGAGCTACATTAGACTGGTGATTTCCCTTAAGAGTCCAAAATGCTAAAAGGCAGCAATCTTTGAAGGGCTATTTCTCAAAAATTGTGACGCTTACAAACTCTTCGTTTGAGGCTATGGAATCATGTTGGGACCCTCTACAATAACCTATCTTTGTTTTTGATATCTCTAAGGCATTTACCAGCAGTGACGAGTTTTTAGTTGATGGAAAAAGGGTTAGATGGATGTGATGTAAAGGTGCAAAGGGGTTTAGGGTTTGTTTTGCTCCTTGTGAGTAAGTGAAAAGGTGATTCATTTACTCAAATACATTTAATTCATGAACTACACACATGAATACAAAGTATACGCATTAAAACACGTAGGTCGTAAAGTATACATTAGAATACTCAAATACACTTAAGTCATGAACTACACACATGAATACAAAGTATACGCATTATAGCATCTAGGTCATAAAGTATACATTGGAATACTCATAAATGACAAAGTATACACACAAGATGTAAAGTATACACTTGAATACATGTAAAGTGTACACAATATGCATAATATTATCATTCAATAATTGCTATCAAATATATGATTTACAAAATGCCACGTAGACATACAACAAACGGCCCTAATACATAGTCATTTCCTAGTAGGGGAAGGAAATAGAGCACGCATTGCCTTCACGGTCGGCACAATCTTCCACAAGAGTAGCATGTTGATGTTCTAAAGTGACAAGCACCTATACAAACCATCAAGGTAGCAATTAAAATACATACAATAGAAAAGATGCTTAGAATAACAAATCTATATTAATCTAAATGACCCAATATGCTTAGTATTATCATTCAATAATTGTTATCAAATATAGGATTTACAAAATTCCACGTAGGAATACAACAAATGACCCTAATACATAGTCATTTCCCGGTAGGGGAAGGAAATAAAGCATGCATTACCTTCACAGTTGACACAGTCTTCTGCAAAAGTAGCATGTTGACATTCTAGAGTGACAAGCACCTGTACAAACCATCAAGGTAGCAGTTAAACTACATACAATAGAAAAGATGCTTAGAATAACAAATCTATATTATTCTAAATGACCTAACTAATGATTAAATGGTAATGCAAACTGTAAAAGACGCTTACAATAACAAATCTATATTATTGTAATTTGTCGCATACCTCTCCCAAAGGATCAAAGTTGGCTATTATTGCAGCAGGTCCATGATCAATCATGTCAGGAATATTGCAATATACTTCAAATGAGAAATATTGTCACAATAAAAAAGATGCTTAGACTAACAAATCTATATTATTCTAAACAACCTAAATGATGATGAATTGGTAATGCAAACTATAAAATATGCTTAGAATAACCAAACTATATTATTCTAATCATGTATGGTACCCTTTCACACATGCAAGGTAGATTAAAAGTACAATTAAAGAATCATATTAATCACATTATAGGATAGTTATATTAATCAAAAGAAGGCAAGGAGAACAATATATGTGACAACCATCAAGAAAATTCAATGCCATATTGACAACAAAGTGAACCACATTGACAAAGTGCATATTACCTTCTTAGGACAATCAAGTTGCAATCATTAAATGAGGAGAATTCTCATGAAAAAGCATTGCAAGAGTATACAAAATATCAGTATTAAATAAATAACACTAATTAACTTAAGCATAATGAACCTAAGCATTGTGCCTTCCATTCTTGAATATGTTATTCAAGTGTGCTTGAAGGGTCATCTCTTTGCTTAAGAATATCCAATATTGCTTCATGATTAGCATTACTAAGTGTCCATAGTTGTTTTGTCTTTGGTTTGGTGTGATGCTTCAACAACTTAACATTTGTTGCTATAACAAGGTGCAAATACATGAGAATGGTTTTGTGTTTCTTGTAGTCTTCAAATGCAGGTATGTCATTCTTTCTAATCATGTATGTTCGCAACCAAGTTCTTACAACCACAACTGAACCTATAGGATACACAAACCCATCATCATCTTCCATCGATTGTGTTAGCTTATGCTTTACCCGCACACATCGAGCCAACCAATAGTTTGATCTCTCTTCATTCCCCTACGGTGCAACAACTGCAAAAATGTGTCTTGGTTGTACTAAATATGAAAGATGATTGTAATCAATTGAACTTTCCATTGTGTCATTTGTCATGGATATTGTTTGAGTTAAAGGAGTTAGATACTGTGGAACCCATGTATCCACCCACTCACTTGAATCACATTGATCCCACTCGCACTGAATATAACTTTGACAAAAACAAGCCAACTCTCGTGTCCAAATGGTCCATGTGCTTGCATCTAAGCTTTGAAATGAATGCATATTTGAAGAATCTTTGATTGCGTGACAATACAATCTGCTGCCCACTGTACCCTCCTCAAGTACCAACCAAAATAATTTGTGCACTGTTGAATCAAGTGTCCCTCCTTGTGACAATGTTGAACTACACCAATCAACAATAGAATGTGCATCACTAAATTTTTCTCTTAAAATCTTCAATTGCTCCTTAACTAGAGCTCTCTTTACACATGCACCTACTCCATCATGCTCCCCTTTCCCATGCCCAGCTTCAAAAAAACTCCAAATATCAAGTACACCCCTCTCTACATGCATTCTACTCAACCAATAAAACATACGAGCATTCTTGAATTGACATGTGCAATTATATGATCAAATGAGATGTCAACCCACTACTATATCATGCTCCTGCAAGAACTCAAAAAAAAATCTCGAAACAATGTTGGACATACTCAGATGAGTGAGATCTATCATCACTCGTATAAAAATGATACTCTTTGATTATCTTTTGATCCTCTTCTATACTATCAGGTGCATGTCTATATGTTATGTGGACAAAACTAGCAATTTGAATGGAATTGTAGTACTGAGGTTGTACCTCATTTTGTGGTTGCAATGTGTAGTTTTCTATGGAATCAACCACTGATATGATAGTGTCAATCCGAAAAGAGTCCTTACACATCCTGAATTGTTGATCCAACCACTGAGACCTATGGCTATGCCTTGCATACTTGTAGAAAACATTGTCCTTAAAATTTGAAATAAAATCAGCAACACTACATTCTTTTGTAACCAACTCACATCTAGAACCTTCACCTCCACTCTGCAAAGTATATTTGAGTATCTTATATCTCTTTTTTCAACAAGCTTCTTTCCAAATTCATGTTCGGAACCCACATGAAAACATTGAACAAACTTTGACAAGCCACCACATTGTGAGCACTTCGCATTTAAACAATCATTTCTATAGAAAAGACAACCATCATTTCTAGAACATAAAAATAGATCTAGCAAGTCCCTTGATGATTTCAAAAGATGCATTGCACCACACTCCTACAACATTTCATTAGTATGCAAAGTAGAATGGATATAGCATAATAGTTCGTTGTACATTGAAAACTCCACATGGTATTTGCAACAAAAAGTATTACAAATTTTAAGAGGCACACAATAAAATGGCTTCAAGCCTTCAAAAGTCCTTTATGAGATTTCCAAATTTCGATGTGTTTCAATAAAAAATTTGAACAACATTGTTTATCTTGATTCCAAGAAATGTTTAGGATGCGGTGTATGGTCTCGATTGCCAATTCTTAACTTTAAAACACCCTTTGCATTGGGTGATACTCTAGAGTTATCATGCAAAAATTGTTGAATTACCTACTTTACATTATTGATTAGCTTTTTATCAACACATGGAAGCCTCCTGGAAAAATCCCATGTATCATTTTGAAGAGGATCATCTATTCTCTCTTCTTGCAAGTGCTCTAGCTAATTTTTTATGATTTATGTCAAAATCAATACAAGTTTGTCTCATAAAGCGAGCCTTTTTTAATTGATGGCTTACTAGGGCAGTTGTAATGACTCTCCGAGTAGCTCTCTTATATTTTTCCTTGTTATTTTTTCTAATAGACTTGAGAGCATTAAAAATATTTTTGACAATAATAGAATTTTTTTGGTCTTCTTATTCACACAAATCTTCAATTTGGCTAGCAAAGGTCTCATCTTTTGTATCTTTCTAAAGCAATTGTACAAAAATTTGGCATTGCTCGGTCAATGTCTTATTGCTAAAATATTGGTTGAAATGTTGCATAGTCCACAACCAAACGGTTTGTATTGACCTCTTTCCTTCAAAATTGTTTATAATGTTCTCATCAATTTCAAGTAACCATTTAGGGGTTCTTGAATGTCTTGAATTTGGAATATGTCTTTCTTCCACACAAGGTTCTTCATTTCTCATGTAATTTGGTGAAACATAATTTACACTTGGTTCAATATTATGTTCAACATCTTCAATCCCAACATTTTCACCTTGAACATTTTCAATATCAATTTCAATAATTTCATTCCCAATTTCAATATCATGTTCAACATCTTCAATTCCAACATTTTCACCTTGAACATTTTCATTCCCAATTTCAATATCATGTTCAACATTTTCACCTTGAA
>VDFB02362316.1:0-27440 GCA_007258455.2 Sequoia sempervirens | reverse complement strand
TGGATATCCTTTTGAGTTGAAAACTATTCAAGGGCTTGACCCGCCAAACTTTTGGAGAAAAGTCTCATCAAGTATGTGGGTTCGTAGGCAATATCCATACAGTTAGTTGTGAATTCGCGAAGATGTTCAATGGGATTTGTTTTGCCTTTGTATTTAGTGAAGTTGGGTGACACATATCCTGGGGGAAATGCGGGCATACGTAAGTTTGTGTCGAATGGGTACACATCCAAGTCATATGATATTTCGGATTTCCCGCCTGTAATGAGCATGTTTTGCATTTGCTTCGCCATATCCCGCACTGTTGTTTTGAGTTCATCTATGGTGGGGTCATTTACATTTCCATACGTTGAATTGCCTGGTATACCATGTGTTCCCGCGGGAGTATAGATGTATTGTGGCGGTACGGGTTGTTGTGGGACGTATGATGTGTGTTGTTGGTATTGGAAGTTGTGGTTAGGTGCATGTTGATGAGTGTGAACGGTGGATGAGTATGTTGGAATGTGTCCCCCAGCTGTGCTTGTCATTATTTGGGGTATGTTGTGACCATGAATGTTATGATGTATTAACGATGTCATGGGTTGAGTTATTTGGCCCTTTTGTGTGAATTGCTGATTTTGCACAAGGGGAACATTGGTATTTGTACCTTGGGAGGTAATGACGTTTGACTGTGTTGTCGTGTTCATGTTTTGTTGTTGTCCTTGTATAAAAATACGTCCTGTGGCTCCTCCCAAAGGATGTTGTGAACTATTACTGAATGCTTTCGTTGAAGTTGTGTTCATGGTAGTAGATGTAGTTGTCGAGGGGGAGTTGTGATGACTTGATGATGCCCCCGTGGTATTTGCTATTGTGATAACAGGAGGGTTGGAATAATTTTCCGATGATGTCAGGGGACCAAGAGTGGTTGTGTTTAATTGGGGTAGTGTTGTGGATGTTGTGGATGATTGTGATCCCCCAAGAGACGTAGTGTTTATTGTATTGGAGATGTTTGGGATGTTGGATGTGGTATGCAATGTCGTTGTGTCAAAAGGGATGTTGCTTGTAGTATTTAGGATTTGACCACTGTGCGAGGTGTTGTGAACATTGTTGGCATTAGGATCATGTAGCGAGTTACTGTCAAATCCTGGTGGTAACCTAGCTCCTTCACTCAAGAGCATAGCTACGAATCTGTCCCTGTCGTGACGCGCTATTGTTTCAGCCAACTGATAGACCTCTGGGTCTTGTGTCAATGCTTCTATGTGTTCTTGAAGGAGTTGACCGTTTTCATCTCTTTGCATGTAGCGTTTGAATGAGTTGTTAGGTAGGGATTGTGTTGTCACTGGAGGTTGATTGTCTAGATTGGTAAAGGGATCATTCACGGTCTAGTTTGAGTCATGTGGAGGACTGTTGGGATCTTGCCTAAAGTTTTCCATTTGTCTTTTGTGCTTTTGAAGTCTGGTTTCGACCATAAATGAGATTGCTCAAAGGGGATGTCCACTAAATGCAAGTATGACACTAGGTGAAATCTAAGGTTCAAACTGACGACTAAAATGACCACTGTTTTTGGATTTTTGCGAATAAGGTATGCAATGTGGATGCAATGTGAAATGAGGCTATCTAAGCACTTCTAGGCTTGAACTTTGTTTTCGATTTGGACTGCTAGAGGACTTTGTTGTTAATGACAAGTTGACAAGAGGACTAATGAGTCTTCCTAACGAGACTTTTGAGTTGGAAGAAATCTCACAAAAGAGGACAATGACTAAAAGAATGTTTGATAACTTGGTCCAAAAGGATCTAATTTCGAAAACAATGATTTTGCCAAGGGGTGCTTAAGATTCCTAAGTATGCAAGATATGAGCCTAGGAACAACGTAATGTTGAATGTATGATACTAAATGGGGTGAGGTATGAAACCTAAGGTGATCAATGCAAGCTAAGGGACAAAACTTTGAGCAATTTCAAATTGGGTTGCTGGCAGAATCCTTCTAATGACAGAGTTTGACAGATGGTTGACAGTTTGGGGGTCTCTGGTTTCGAGTGTGCAGTTTAAAAATTTTGACAGGCAGATGCGTCTCAGTTTGGCAATTGCGTCTCGGTTTATCAGTTGCGGTTCAGTGTTTCACTTGCGGCTTTCTGACTGTCAGATGCGACTTGGTTTAACAGATGCGACTTTCTGGTTACATATGCGTCGCGACGCATACAAATGCGTTGTTATAAATGTCAGATGCGGTTTATCAGAGCAGTTGCGTTATAAAATGTCAGTTGCGGTTCGACAGATATGACAGTTTTGTTTCAAAGTGATTTTTGTGGTATGTTGATGGAAGTTTTTGATCTGTTTGATGACTGTTTTGTTTGGACTGTGACAAAACTAGAATGCACTTGACAAACACAGCGTTTTAAGGGATAACCAAACACACATGAGATAAGCACAATCCTAGAAAGGCCACTAGGCCTTGGGTTTGTATACTTGATATAGCCCACCAGTTATACCCCGGATTGGTGATGAACACCTTTCCTTCTCGAGAGTGGATAGCTTAGAATTTGGTGGCATTGGCTCCCCTCCACGGCTCATTAACGTCATTCGAGCACACCAAATTCAGATTCATTGGGTAGTGAGATCCCAAGAATTGCTATCTCTACTCAAGGGGATCAGTAGTGAGTAATCTTCGGGCATGATACTGTACCCTGCACTATATCAAGCAACGACCAATAGAACGGTTGGAAACTAAGACAAGAGGTGTTTAATTCGGGCATTCCGTTCGTGGGGCGTGATCCATGCGGCGAGAGTCCCCTTTCGGATCCATCTCGTCGGAACCACGCTCGTGATTCTTGGGCTTTCCCCAAGAACCCACTTTTCTATACCGGCTGGAAGTCCCTCGGTGTCAGGGTGCTACCGGTCTGAGTCATCCTGGGGTGAGTACTTTTTCCCACCAGAACAGGCCCAAGTTCTAGAGTCGGTAAACGTTTCTCTTACACCCAGGATCGCACGAATGCACAAGGGGAGAGGATACTCCGATATACCGAATCGTGAAGGGTAAAATAACAATAAAGGAATGGGTCTGGTTTTCTGATCACAAGGTTTTCACCAAGTGAGAGCATACTCACCTACCACTCCACAAGCACACTCAAGCATGAAAGACATGATTCATTTTAAAAGCACCAAATTCAAAGTTTGCTAATCTAGGAATAAACAAGCACACTGTTTGTTTTCTCCTTCTTTGACATGCGAATCTGCAAACATTGAGTTAGTAGTCTTGTATGTGTTGGTCTTGGACACACGAAAAAGGATCGCCACACGCTACAAGAAACTATTAGTAACACAAAATATCTAATCTGGTTAACATGCAGGAATAACCAACATAGAAAAAGACAGAAAACAGAAAACTAGAAAACAGAAACAACTCGAAATTCGGCAATTAAAATCTAAAGACTGACAGAAAAAGTTTACCAGGCAAATGCGGCGCGGTATTACCAGACAGATGCGGCTCGGTTTATCAGATGCGTCGTTATGTTCTGCGAATGCGGCTCGGAATGTCAGTTGCGTCTCTGTAATTGGCAGTTGCGGCTTGTCAGAACAGTTGCGTCGTTTGTGTCATCAGATGCGTTGCAACGTTTGCGGCGATCCGTACCAGTTGTCTGCAAAACAACAGAAAACAACAAAAAAATCCTACGAAAACAGAAAGCCACTACCAGAAAGGATTAGTGACAGAAGATCTAATCTTATTGAATCATGCAGGAATAAAAACCGAATGCAGAAACACATACGATTAAACAACCCGAAATCCGAAAATAAAAACCCCAAACTGGAATGAAAAATGTTATACCAGACGGATGCAGCGCGAGTTTCGAATGCGGCTTTCGGGTTTTCAGATGCGGCTCAGGAATAACGGATGCGTCGTTATGGGAATCAGTTGCGTTGTGACATGTCAATTGCGGCTCTGCTATTGTCGGGTGCGTCGTGACGCATATGATGCGTCACACTGTTTTTAAAAATGTTGCGGCGATCCGTACTTGTACCTGCAAAACAACAAAAAACAACAAAAAAAATGTACGAAAAGCCGAAATAACAACGTCGGGTTCACCAATGTAATCAAGGGAAAATCCTAAAATTATTATTAAGTGGGGTTAGCACAATAACAATAAAATTCATATGAAGTAACAAAGTACAAAGGAAGTAATATGAAGACAAAAGGGATGAAGTTACCCTAAATCTCCACCTTCCATGATTAACCTTTGTTACACCTCCTAGCTTGCAGATAAATAAAAATGCCCTCGGATTTATGTGAGCAACTATGACAAAATGACTAAGCCCTATGCAAGTGTTGAAGGATTTGCAGAAAATAAAATAACTCTACAATGGACTAAAATGCCTATGACTGTAAGTGACTATGACTATAAGATTAGTAGCACAAATTGAAACCTAAACATGAGAGACTAAGAGTGCAAGAAGTCAAGGGAGCTGAGGGAGGCAAATGAGAACAAAATTGCCCTTTTATAAAAACTGCAATTTTGAATGTGTGGCCAGGATGAAAAGATGACAAGAACCCTAAGATCAATACTTAAGATTGAATGTTGCTGGGTGCATTAGGGTTAGGTCAAAATTAGGGCAAATGATAAGGATGAAGGGTGGAGATTGAATTATAACATAATTCAATCAATGGTCGAAATTAAATGAGAAGTCAAAAGTCAAGAATTAAATTGGAAGATAAGGCTGGCACGGACAAAGAGGTTGCCGGAGAAGTTAAATAATAAAATTTATTTACTCTAGCTGACCAGAAATAATTAAATAATAAAGATATTATTTAATTATGGAGGAATGTGACAAAAGGAATTATTTTGAATTTAAATAATGATTTTAATTCAAAATTCAAGAGAATTGGCTAAATTAAATAAATCAAATTTATTTAATTTTAGTGAGAGAAACAGCTAATGAATAATTAAATAATTAAATTAAAATTATTTAATTATAGTGGAAAGTGGACAATTAAATAAATAAGAATTTATTTAATTTTTAGAAGAGGGGGACTTAATTAGTGATGTGATTAAATAAATAAAATTTCTTTATTTAATAAAGAAGACATAAAATGACAAAGGGAAATTAAATAACTTATGAAATTTATTTAATTAAAGGAAGACATAGATGACAAAGGGAAATTAAATAAATTATGAAATTTATTTAATCAAAGGAAGACTTACATAATTAATGACGTATTAGATAAATAAATAATATTTATTTATTTAATAATCAAGGAGGAACAAATGATATGAATTAATTAAATAATTATGAATTATTTAATCAATAGTCGAATGTGGACCAAGGACATAATTAGATAACTTAATTATGCTAGGACGAAGGTGGTAAAAATGAAGCTTGCAGGCCTAGGTCATTTTTAGGTGTCTACAGTTTCAAGTGTTCCCAAATCCTTTGGGTGTTCTGTGTTTATAACCCTAGGTGTGAGGGGTTTCTTCCTTGAAGGAATAGTGGAGTTTAGGACTCCTCATAAGAGTGTTTGAGTAAAGCATTGAGTGGAGTGACTTTTCCATTTGTGATTGTGAGTTTTCCTTCCCTGCCACTTTGCATTAGTTAGGAATTTTAGTTCTATTTGTAGTACTATGACCGAAACAATGAGAGGAGATACGAAATATTTTAGGTGGACATCTGGAGCTGACCGAAGTTTTGAGTTGTTGAAACAAAAGGTGACTGAGCTGCCTGTGTTGGCTTTTCCAGATTCTATTAAGGTATTTCAGATAGACTATGATGCAAGTGGAAATGGAATTGGAGTACTATTGAGTCAAGAAGGAAGACCAGTAGCTTATTTTAGTGAGAAATTGAATGATGCTAGGAGAATATATTCAATGTATGATCAGGAGTTCTATGCCATAGTTCAAGCCTTGAAGAAGTAGAGACATTACTTGTTGCCTAAGGAGTTTGTGTTGTATACGGATCATCAGGATTTTCAATATTTGAACAATCAAGGTAAGTTGAATCAAAGACACATTAGATGGGTGGATTTCTTGTAGAGTTATACTTTTTTTTTGAAACATAGGAGTGGAAAGTCAAATAGAGTTGTTGATTCTTTGAGTAGGAGAAATAATTTACTGACAAAGATGAGAATGGCGGTATTAGGCTTTCGTGAATTGAAGAACTTGTATGAGGAAGACCCAGATTTTGTAGAACCCTTGAGAGCTTGTAAAGAACCTGTCTTGGAGGATAGGAGTCAATGGTTGGATTATTTCATTTAGGAGGATATGTTGTTCAGAAGAAATTAGTTGTGTATGCCCTAGAGTTCAATGAGGGATAACTTGGTGAAGAAAAAAAAAGTGGAGGATTGTCAGGACACTTTGGAATTGATAAGACAATAGCATTGGTAAGTGAGAATTACTTTTCACCACAGATTTATAAGAATGTTAGGAATTTTTTGCAGAGTTGCAGAGTTTGTCAAGTTGCAAAAGGGAGTAGTAAGAATGTTGGATTGCATAAGCCTTTGACAGCTCCAAAAAGACTTTGGGAGAATATCAGTATGGATTTCATACTTGGTTTGTTGAAGACAAAAAGAGGTAATGATTCTATATTTGTGGTGGTAGATAGATTCTCTAAAATGGTACATTTCATACCTTGTAAGAAGACAACAGATGTAGTACATGTAGCAGACTTATTTTTCAAATAAGTAGTCAGATTGCATGGATTACCTAGGAGTATTGTTTCAGACATAGATACAAAGTTTGTTGGTTACTTTTGGAGGACACTTTGGAAGAAGTTAAATATAGATTTGAAGTTTAGTTCTACTTTTCACCCACAGACTGATGTATAGATAGAGGTAGTAAACATGAGTTTGGGGAATTTGTTGAGATGCTTGGTTGGAGAGAATACTAGAAGTTGGTATTTAGTCCTTGCACAAGCAGAGTTTTCTTACAATAATTCAGTGAACAGGAGTACCAGAAAGAAACCTTTTGAAATTGTTACTGGATTTCATCCTAGAGGTATATTAAAGTTGAGAGACATCAATATGGAAGATAAAAGGAGTGCAAAAGCAGAGGAATTTGTAGAACATATGAAGAAAGTGCATACTCAAGTGAAGGAGCAATTGGAAGATATGAACCAGAAGTATAAGGAGAAACTAGACAATAAGAGGAGACATAAGGAGTTAAAAGTTGGAGATGGATTGATGATGTATTTGTGGAAGGAAATATTTCTAGTTGGAACATACAATAAGCTCAAGATGAGGAAGTTTGGACCCTGTAATATTTTGAAGAAATTTGATTCAGGAAATGCATATGAAGTGGAGTTACCGGATGACATGGGTATATCACCTATATTCAACATTGCAGATCTACATCAGTACCAAGAAGCAGAATTCAGTGAAGATAGTAAAGCAAAATTGGAGAATTAGTTTCCTAAACAATAATCAGATGAGATTGAAGTGATTTTGGATATCAGAGATGGGAGGAAAACTCATGGAAGAAAATACAAAGAATATCTTGTGAAGTGGAAAGGCAGACCAATGGAGGATTCTTCTTAGATTTATCAGGCTGAGGTAGACCATCTTGGTTTTCATTTATCCCCAGCAAAGTGAGGGACTCACTTTTCAATTAACCCTGGATGTATGATGTAGGAGCAACCTTGGTTCGTGGAAATCTTACATCAACAAAATATATATATATATATATATATTCATTTTTTTTTTGTTCTTGTTCAGTTCAAGTTGGAAAATTTAGTGTTTCATCATAGTTGCTCACTAGACCCTGTGGATCCATGTTTACATCGTGAACATGTTCATTTTCCTTATTCCAAGATTTGAGAACGATTGGATCTTTTTCTGGCAAGTTATCGCTTCCGAATTTTTGTGGCAGTTTCTTGAACCGAAACCAGAATAATTTTCTAAACTAAGGGCTAGTTTGATCACTTGTGGATCTTTCTCATAACTTGCAGATCTTGACGGTGTGATTCAAATTGTTTTATGGAGTGTCCCCGACCTTAATTATAGGTCCACACTTCATCCTAAGCATTCATTGAGGAGTAATTCAAATTTGAGGCCAGCTTATTCATGCACACACTACATTTTCTTTCATTGGAGATTGTAATAATCTTTGGGCAACGCAAATAATTCTAGATCTCAAGATGTGATATAAATCATTGTAATAGATCATTAGAAAGGAAGTTAGATGAATATTATATTGGAGATGTTTGATTTCAGCTCACATTAAGGGGCTTATAAGAATATTGTATTTTGAACATGTTGTATCAGACCTATGATTCGGATCTGTAAGCCCAAATGTTGCCAGTTGCTTATAATTGAAATTTTTGATAATAAGAATGTTTGAATTTGCATTTGCCTCCACATTCTGTGTTGCTTCTATTGTGTACTGTTGTGCAGTTTTCGCACACACGCCCCGCTGAAAGCAGGGACCCTCTTTCGCTTTGGTTTTTTGGTGTCTTGGCCCTTTCATTTTGAGGATTTATCTTGCTATGGCATGTGCTTAAATGCTTATTTTGATTTCCTAAGTGATTCCCATAAGTTATTCATTGAAAATCTTAAGTTCTGGGTGAATTTCAGGTTTTTACCCTGGTTCGAGATTTTCCACCTTTGTCGGATTTTCCCAGATCCTGCTTAGACTCCGGCTGAACACTATGGTTCAGAGATTTTCGATCTTCGTGGAATTCCATGTGGGCCAGATTTTTCCAAAGTTCATCCTGTCATCGGGTTCCCGTATTTTCCTGGCTATCTTGTCGACTGCATTAAATGTCATTTGTACCATTGGCAAGCGATGCATTTAACTGATCTCTGAAGACTTTTGAGCCATTATGCTTTATTGTTTATCATCAATTGAGTTGTGAAGTGCTTTCTTTTGGTATTCAATTTGATTTAGGGCATTGAGTTTGTGAATTGTTTGATTTAAGTGGTGATTTCTTCAGCATTTTTGCTACTATCTTCATTGGGCGTCGTTGAACTGGCATTTGTTATTTCTGAGATCGATTTCTGCTTCATCAATGGTATGTATATGATTGCCCTACTTTGGATTGATAATGTTAGCATTGCTTTGGCGTTTTGGGTTTATTCAAGGTTCAAATTTCTGCATGTTTGAACATTTTCGTGGCTAGGGTTGCATGGTACAGTTTGATCCTTGGTTTCCCAAGCAAGTTCGAGTTTACTTTGTCATTTGCATCACGAAGGAACTTGCTTGTGAGTTGTGAGTACCCCTAGTAAAGAATTAGTAGTTGAGATGATTGAATACTGAGCTTGCCTATGCGTTAATGGCAGATTTGTGGGGTTTGACTTAGGGCATCACCATTTAACTTTAGTTTGCTGCCCAATTGGCCTAGAATTCTAAGAAAATCTATAGAAGGCCCATATAAAACTTGTCTCAGGCCTAGATTCTTGAAATTTATGATTGATCCATTAGTCTGAGCGAAATTGTGATTTAGTGTTGAAGTTTGGGTTTCGTCCTTAGTTCGGGATTTTTCGTCTCTGGCAGATTTTTTGGCTCTGGCGGATTTTCCTGATCCCCTTTGTTTTCTTGGAATTCACATACTCTCAAATTTTTACCTTATCTGTGGATTTCATTCGGCTCCAGATTTTCCCAAAATCCTTGATTCCCTATGTTTTTCGAAATTTTCCAAGTGTCTCCTCCTTCGCAGAAATCCGTCCTTGGCGGATTTTCCTGGAATTTGATGAAATATGAAGGAATATGAAATAGCATGATATGTTAATAGGTGATGGTGCATTTTATGATTAATTTATGCTATTTTTAGATCTCACATGTTGTTTGTTGATTAATAATGATCGGATTGAGTTGCTAATTTGTGTTTTCTTATTTATTCCGCTGGAATCTGTCTGGCCCAGAATTCTCTAAAATTCCTCCCTAGCTTGGATTCCGCGGATGGTCTTGAAACTTGAAGTTTAACATGATCATTCTATATGAGGTTTAAGAAGATTTAATGATTATTTTGATTGATTAACCTTTGTTGGTGTGATCTTTTTTATGGTTTGTTTGCCAAGTGCAGGCTGAATCTAGCAAGGTAACAACTAGGAAGGCTAAGAGTGACATGGAGGGGTCTTCAATATCTGAAGTAGAAAGAATTAAGATGGATGTCAAGAGTAAAATCCCAGAGAGTAAGATCACCTCTATCTGGTCAGAGGTGACAAACACCAATGTTGGACTATGGGACTATGAGGAGTTCAAAGGTAGAATGGCAGCACATGATCTTCCTCTTGTGGCTAAGAGAATGTTAGAATCGGGATTGGCATATGTAGTTGGTTTCCCCTCCACAGTGCAGTGTTATGAGTTATTCCTTGAGTGTGCCAGGCACTATGACAGTGATACACAGAGAATTATTGGTCCTCAAGGGAGGATTGTGGCAAACTTGAATCATGTCTCCATAGCTCAGACTTTTGATATGCCAAATAGATCTCATGTGGTGGCAATCAACATGGAAACGACTAAGGAGTACTATGAAGAAGAGACTGTCAAATATTAGCAGCTCATCAATTCCCGGCTGGAGAAGCCGAAGTCTCATTATTCCAAACTACCTAAGCAGTTATTCAGGGAAAAGTTCAGAAAGGATTATTATGATGCCATCACTCTTTTTAGCAGGGTGGTTGGATTAAATAATGCTAGTGTGTTTGAGAATTGGATGTGCCATGTTATTGTGAGAATGAAATAGGAAAATACTGACTATCATTGGGCAGGTGTCATAAGCAGAGTGATTCATGAGCAATTGTCTAATGTGCTATAGACCAAGACCTTCACAATGACCTTGTACTTAGTCTATGCACTTGCAAGATTTCATCCATACAATGGATTAAGTACTAGGGGCACCTTTGGACAAGATGTTATTTATGAGGTTTATCCTCAATTGCACTTGGGAAGCTCAAGCTACAAGAGGGTGAATGATGCATTCACCATGCATATCACTAGGTTGCTGCAGGGTGCAGAGCACATGAGGATTTCTAATCAAGCCAAGGAGTTAATCAAGAAATATGGTGCTTGGTTCATTCAATTCCCAACCTTCTCATATATCCAGATTGATGGCTGTCAAAGGGCTCCATACAGACTTCCAAGGTATCCCATTGATCACATCTTACTTTTGGAAGTCACTAGACAGATATGTGATTTTGATGCTATTGTCAAAAGGGAAAAACATAAGACTGGTTTTGGTGGAGACTTTCCTTTGAGGATAGGTACTGGAGAGGCATGTCCTTCCATTATTTCAGCCCAGGCTTCAGAGGAGGAGATGAGTGCTCTTGGCTTGTCCTTTCATTCCAAGAGGTCTCGATTTGATATAACAAGTGAATCCCAAAAGAAGGCCAATAAAGAATATAGCCATAAAGTTCAGTTGGAAGACTATTGGGCCAACAACAGTGATGAATATGAGGTAAGGAAGAATAATTTTTCTTGCCTTCCAGTTGAATCGGTCTGATTATATAATGTGAAGGCAGTTCCTAATCAACTAGAGGATGATGGGGATCTGATTCAAGGCCATGCTTATGAGGTGGTAAAGGATAGGCCAATTGGTGATGTGGATTGGCTAGAAGAAGAAAAGACAGAATTAAAACAGTTAATGGATCTAGTCACCAAGTTTACCAAAATGTGGCTAAAGCATAAAATGTGGGAGTTAGAAAATGAAGGTGTACAGTGCACCTATGATTTAATGGGAGATTTGGACCCTCATTCCACTTCTGAGGAATCAACCGAGCAAGATCCTAAAGGTAAGGGTAAGGTGGACTCTCCTTTTAAAATCAAGATAAAAGGTATTCAGGTGGAGGAAGCCCAAGAAACAAAAAAATAGAGAAAGCCCATTGCCAAAAAGAGGGGACATACTTCAAGGAGTAGGAAGTCTAGTAGGGAGGAAACTGAAAAGTAGAGTCCTGAAGTTAATGTTCTTGTGCCTAAAAGAAGGAGAATTCTGAGATTATCACAAAAGGAAAGTTCCAAGGATGGAGTTGAAGTGGGTCCACCCGTGGTAAATGTAGAGAGTTCAGAGGAAAAGGCACAGGTGTACACAAGGAGGTCAAGGACTCATTCTCCTAAGGATAGTGTGCCCAGAGCAGATCCTCCTTCGGTTACTTCTCAGGGGGAGTGGCATGATGATGTTCCTTCTTCCCATGAAGCTCAAAGAAAACCAGGTGAATCTGAGAAAGTTGAAGATCATCCAGACACTGAAGGAGAGGAATTCCATGAGGGTGAGCTTTATAGTGCAGAAGAAGTTGAAAAAGTGATGCAGTCTCCCTTGGTTGCATATGAAGTTTCACCTGTTAGAACTGAAGAGGTCAAATCACCTCCAAGAGAAGAAGAAACATAAAATATTCCATCACCTGAGCACAAGGAGGAACATGCTAAAGAAAAGGAGAGTAAGGCAGATGAGACTCCTAAGAAGCAAGGTTTGAATGAGGAAGCACCTAAGGGTTAGCAAGAGGAAGTGGGATAGAGCGAAGTGCAGTTAGAGTCCACTGTTCCAGATTGGTTGGACAAGGAAATTAAGAGAAATCAGGTTGTTGTGGAGGATACTCCACCTAACTGGGATGAGTTGCTGGCCAATATTGGAAAGGAAAAAGGTAAGAAGGCCAGGGTCATTTCAACGATTGAAAGAGATGAGGCAAGTAATAGAGTGATCCACATTGCAACTCCTGCTCCAGAAAAGAATAGGGGTGAGGTAACTGCAAAAGATTATAATCTGCAGACTATCAATTTAGGGCCTACTTTCGTTGAGCAGGACATTGAAGATTATCAGGGTTCTAGCACAGTTATCCTAGGGAGATTGAGGAAGGAAGTTCAAACTAAACAGGAGTTGAAGAAGGACAATGAGAAGCTCAAGAAATGCTTGGAGGATCTGATGAAACCCTTAAAATCCATTAACCCATCGTCGTCTACTGCAAATCCCTTATCCCAGGAAACTATCACTGAGCTTGAGAGAATGAAGGCTTCCACTCTTGCTACTGTAAATTGGCTGCAAGGGGTGCAAACTAAAGGAAATGATGCTATTAGGGACATTTTTTCATCTGGGAAAGATTCTATGAGGGAAATTGATTGGATGAAGGAGGTATTAGCCCAAGATAAGGAAGATATAGATCTCCTGCTGCAGAAAATGAAAACTATCATGGAGTGCACCAAGGACAGGATTATAAGTGATGAAATTATCCCTTCCTCTAGAGCTGCTGAACCTTGGGAATGGGTGGAAGCTTTGCAAATCAGGCAAAAGGTTTTGAAAAAGATCTACAAGAAGAGGAGGAAAATTGATGATACCCTAACTGGTGTCTATAATGGCTACATTGCTTTCTTTGAGATAATGACAGGGAGAAGGAAGATTGTGCCTAAGTATTTGATTTTGGAACAGTTGAGAAAGTGGTGGCATGATGTTTATGCTCTAGTTAGTGATGATCCTATTACTGAACACTAGTTAGATGATGCGGCCACCTAAATTGTTGTCATTGATAAATACCTAACATATAAGGTTGAGTGGGATAAATCGGTGAAACAATCAAGGGAAGAAATCACATCAATTGAGAGCCGACTTAAGGTTTTTCCTTTACCATCTGTGGCCGACTTGGATAGGGTGATTTTTAAGGTGTGTGAAATGCTGGATCAGAATAAAGACAAAGGGAAAGATAGTTAATGATGGGATACAACGAGATTTGTGCTTTCCTATTATTTTGCATGCATTGGTCCGAGCTGCATTGGAGATCCCAGGCTGACCTGGATGAAGTTCATCCATTTAGTGCATATTTTATCTCATTTTGAATTTCTCTTGGCCGACATGTTTTGGGGGTTCTATAAATATGGAATTTTTCCTCTTTTGTAAGGGCTAGACATAGACATAGACATAGACGAATAGAGAGATAGTATAGAAGCGAATCAAGTAGAGCAAGAGCTAGCAAGTAGATGTTCTCAAGCAAATATTGTAACAGAAAGCTGGAATTGTTGCTACAGTGGATAATTTGATGCAAGTAATGACATTGTGATTTGGTGCCATACTTGTGTTCTTCTTATCTTGCATGGTTTTTGTTATTCTATCTTTAGAATTGCTTTGAGGAAATTTGATAGTTTAATATTTAGAATTAGATTTGATTCAATGATGGTTATGGTTTGATATTTGAAGTGTTGCAACAATCCCTGGTCCATACTTTTCGCAACCAACTGATTGTTAGTTGCTTTGCAAAGTTAGCCTGGACTTTATATTCATATTGCTTAGTTCAATTGTGTGGGTTTATTCATTTCAATTGCAATAGGGTTTTTTGAATGAATGTTCATGATCTGAAAATCTTAACACCTTAGAAGATTGCACTATTTCTATAAGATTGCAGATCCATGTGGGTCAAGTAGAAATCAGTTTTTGAGGGATTGGTCCATTTCGAGTGTTTGTCATTTGCATTATTAATCTTAGGTTTAGTGTTAAATTTATAAATCTCTTTGAAACCTTATATCTTTTTTTATTTCTTTGATCATTCGGGTTAAATTTAGGAGTGAAGTATCATCATATTGATAGATCTGATAATTAGAGATTCAATATTTTGCTTGTAGTAAGGTCCCATTGTGATTACCAACATTTTCACATTTATCACTGAGTTGTTTATGCATTGTCAAGACCTGACATTAGAGACCTTGGGGTTATCTCTTGAGGGTTGCTGATAGAGATTTACCTTTCAGGAGAGATAGGATATTATATTCTGTCTGAGTTGTTGCTGTGCAGAAAACATCATCAACATGTAACTCTTGCTACACAATTCAGATTGTTCTCTTTGAGGACCCTCCTACCATGGCTACACCAGAAGGGGAATCCTATTTCCTTTGAGAGAATAAATTGAAACTATATGAAAGAGGATGATCAATATATGATAAAGAGATGTTATCTATAATACATGCCTTGGAGAAGTTCTTACAGTACCTAGTATGCAGAATATTTGTGGTCTATTTTGATCACAAAAGTTTGAGATATTTCCTCAATTAAAAGAATCTAAATGATAGGCAACAAAAATTGGTGAGTAAACTCTAATAATATGATTTTTACATTGAATATGTTAGAGTAAATAAGAATATAGTGGCAGATGCACTTTCTAGGAGATCCACTCCATGCCATGTATCTTCCAAATCAACAAACTAGAAGTAATCCATCATTGTTAAGTATGATGAGGACATAATTGCTACTAGTATTTTGAAGGGGACAGAGAAATATGACCAATATGTGGTGAAATAATTTATAATTCTACTCAAAAATAGGGTGTTCCTTGTCTCCAAATCCAACGTCAAGAGGAATATATTGGAGGCCTTTAATGATGCACCCATGGCAAGACATTATGAATTCTACAAGACTTAGAGAATGGTTTTCTTGGAAGGACCATAAAGAGGATGTTTGACCCACATAAGGGAGTGCACCACATGTCAAAGGAACAAAGGAGAGAAAGACTCTCTAACTGGATTGCTACAACCACTCCCCATTGTGAAACATAAATGGGAAATTATCTCTATGGAATTTATCACTAAACTACCCAAAGCTCAAGGGAAGGATTACATTTATGTTGTTATTGATAGGTTGAGAAAATATTATCACTTCTTTGCTATCCCCATTGAGTACAAGGCTCCATAATTTGTAAATTTATTCTTCAATGAGATCTTTCATTGCATGGGCTGCCCAAAAACTCTTAGTGAAAGAGATAACCAATTTCTCAATACTTTCTAGGAGTTATTCTATTTGATAGGAACCAAGCTTACTCCCAACATGCGCTATCATTTTCAAAATGATGGGAAAGCTGAGATAGTAAATAAATGGTTAGGATATTTTAGGAATTATGTCACTAGCCAATGATCCACCTGGATCAAGTGGCTTCATCTAGGAGAACACTTCTATAACATGTCAACTCACCACATGTCCATCAGTATGTCTCCATTCAAATCACTCTATAGATATGGTACCTTAACTTTTACAAAATTGACCCTCATAGATAGTAGAGTTCTAGTATAAAGTGATCTAGTGAATCAAAGTCATAACTTATTGAGATCACTCAAGGATCACCTACAATTTGCTCAAAATAAACAAAATATGTATGTCGACAAGAAGTGCACATAAGATAATTTGAGGTGGGAGATATGGTATTTCTGAGATTGTATCCATATATACATTCTTCCATCAATAAAAGTGGATCAAAAATCTCAAGCCTAAGTTCTATGGGCCATATAAGATAACCTAGAAGGTTGACGAAGTTGCATATGAGGTGGAGCTCTTATCAGGTAGTAAAATTCATAGTTTTTCAATGTTTCATGTCTAAATAAGGAACTTGGATTGCATAATAATCCTTCAAAGGATTCAACCCCACTAGATGGTGAAGGGAAGCTCATCCTCATTCTAGAAGCTATGATTGATATCAGATTCAAAACTTTGAAAAATAGGAGCATAATTGAGTATCTTTTCTAGTGGAATAATTTTCCCATTGAAGTTGCTACTTGGGAGGGATCTAATATTTTATATCATCCCAATTTTTATTTCTTGAGTACAAGTCACCTTGAGAGGGGATGACTTGTCATGTCCGCTTTTCCAAGAAACTAGCTCAAGGGTGGAATTCGAGATTTCATCTACATTTCTCCATAGGGGCACATTTCAACTTGTGATTTGGAACATAAAATCTATGATGGCACCTACACAACATATCCAAAGATCATGGAAAAGGGTTCATATACCGTAAATATACTTTTGACATAAGATGATTGTGCTAGACTCATAGCATCCAACTCCTTAGGCATGATTGATTGGGCATCTCCAAATCATGTGGCTTCAATATTGAGATACCAGAAGGAGGAAATGACCAAGGAGTCTAATGGATAGACCTACAAGATGACATGTTACCCAACAAGGCATCACCAATGGCCTTAGGTCCAACCTAATGTAACATGTGAGAATGTAATTTATGGCTTTGGCACCAATTTCGCTCAAGGTTGATCTACTCCTTTATGGAGAGTGGTAGTATATAAATTTAGGAAGATAGTTCATGTGGAAGCATCAATTATTATGACATTTTCTTGTAAATTGGGACACTTGTGTTCTAATTACTTTGGTGGACAAAATCCCATAAAAACTTGTGATCATTGGATGAAAACCCAACAGTCACCAAGATTAGAGGACAAAACCCCTTTGATTATTAAGGGAATTCGCATTCAATAATTGTTTTTGAGCTTCAAGGAAATAGTAGGAAAGTTAGTAGAGTTGTTGTGGGTTTGTGTGCACCATTATAGATCAATGTTTGGATTCATTATGAGTTTTAATTATCATTTCATATCTATGGATATAATTTTAAATCTCTTTCAATATATCACGTGATATTTGTGGTCTATGTTTCTACAATTCTAGTTTAATTCATTAGACCTATCCATATATTCATGTTTATATTGATAAATATAATTAAGGGACATTACATTTTGCTAACAAGGATATGCTAAGGCTTTATGAGAAATCCACATAATATTCAAAGTAGCATAATCAAATTCCATAATGGATTAAGGCTAGGAATTTTTGTGGAGGTAAAGTAGTTTGATTAGTTTGATTTCATTTTCTTTCATGTGTTTGCACACATTTCATTGAGATAGGTCATTTGATTATTGAATTCAATTTTTTATTTTCTTCATTTGCATTTATTAATGTGATTTCCTCTATTCACATTATAGAATGATTGATGGGACCCACATCCTTGATTTTTAATAGTGCATTGAGTTTCCTTGATTTCTTAGGTCATAGGTACAGAACAGTGTAACTAATCCCATAATGGCACTTCTAACAATAGAAATTTTCATATAACCATAGAGTGGTGCATTTGATAGTCACAAAGGTGCATTTGATTCTATGTTTTTTGTTTATAGCTTTAATTTACAATAACACTGCATTTAATAGAGAAGTGGAGCATATAAATATGGTTTGGTGCTTCTGATATTTGGAACGACACATCAGATACATAAAGTGGAGCTATTAACCAGTACATTGGAGCTTTTGATTATATTTTCAACCATTTGATTTATGTAGTGACACATCCGATTTTATCAATTTTATTTTTCTAACCTAATGTTTGCATGAGATTTTAGAACTAATCAATTTGTGCAACTTGGTGACCACTAGGAGAATATAAGGTAAACTAGATTATTGATGAATTTGGTGTAGGAATTTTAAATTTATTTTATTTTTAAGTAGTTGCACACTTCATTTGGGATTTAATCAATTAATCTTATATGTCATGTTTAGTAAACTTGTAGTGTGTATGATCTCCCCTTGCCCCTAGTGTGATCTTGAGGATCAAAGCACTCTTTATCCAAAAAGGTACACACAATTTAACAATAGTTACATAGAATTACCCTTTTGAGCATTTAATTATGCATTTGAGACCTCCTATTATACACTTAAAACCTTGATATTATGTATATACATCTCTCAAGTAGAATTGGGTATGTAATTGCTACTATGGTGCATTTGATAGCTACAATGGCACTTTTGACTATCCCTTTGTGTATCTATCTATACTTTGGTGTATATGACTATCCTGTGGCATATTTTATTATCTTGTGATGCATCTAATAATAATTTGGTGCATTTTATCTATATAATTATAAATTTAATATTACTTTATCACTTTTAATTTGAGACCTACTTAACCTTTTTTGACAATCTGAAATAATTTTCTGACATAGTGGTTTATTTGAAACCTATTGTGGAACTTTTGACCTTAATATCATGCATCTGATACCTACAACTACACATTTGATTCACACAGTGATGCTTTTCACCTTTGTTAAAATTTCTAGAATAATTCAAAAAATCATTTTTCATAATTTTTAACCAATTGTGCCTAAAATTTGAGACCTGTAACACATTTAAACTATAATCAACATCCATTATCTGACAAAAAATCCAAAACTCACTACCCATTTCATATCATTTTTTGGACTTTAGAGCTACTACCATAGGCTTGGACAAAATCATCATCATCATCATCATCAAAATCAATCATCTAAACAACCAGCAACCAAAATAGTCATAATCTCAACTAGATATTCCATAATTTATCTCTAATTTATCTTTTTACTTGAGAATTTTCCTATTTCAAGCAGATAGTTGAGTTAGCATCAATACTTATGGGTGAATTTTCTTAGAATTCTTGATTTTCTCAATGTTAGTAAACCCACCACATCTTTTTTTATTGGGCTCATTAGTCTATTACAAGTAAAAAAAATCATATTTAGCACTTATCCAAAGAAATCTATCTAGATTTAATATGATTTATTGAGTTTTTACCTCATATAAATAAAAAAAATCAACCCACTTATCCAAAATCATCACATCACCCAAATTCCATTTTACTTCCTCATACCATAAGGTCCATACAATTGTATGCCTATAATAAGGTATCAACATAATAAACTCATGGAGTCCAATCCAAGTGGTTCAAATTTTACCGCCACCATGAGTGGTACAAAATTTTAGTTTGGAATGTGTTCTCATATATTCAACCCTAATGAATACCAAACACCACAACTTATATACCCACAAATTATCATAGAAGATATCATGCATGAGTATAATGAATTGAAAGAAGAGAAATTATTGGAGATGCAACAAGATCCAAAAGTATCAAGGGTAATGGATTCCCTCATTGTCTTGAGCCCAACACATATTTTATCAAACTCACACAAAATATAGCTAAACTACCTTCAAATTTTAACATTACCACACTTAGGGAATAAGCCCTTCAAATGTCATGGAATACCATATCCCACCTAATTCAATCATATACATCCATCAATCTATAAACTTATCTATTCCTCAAGCTTTCATTCCTAATATATCAAGTCAACAATCCATACCTTCTCATGACACGAATTCCATACCATTATCTAAACAATATGTTAATATGCTCTATCAAAATCCTTCTATTTCTAATCACACAACCTCATCCATCCAAAACCACAAAATCTATCCTCCATACCTTATATTACCAATATTCCCCTTGCTTCATAACCCATCACATCCAATAACACCAATATTCCCTTTGCCTCACAACCCATCACATCAAACTATACAAATAACCCATTTTCTTCATAAATTATCGCATCTCATGTGTGTACAAATATTCCATATGCTTCTTAAACATCAAATATAACCATGAGCACATACAACCCCATTCATTCCAAACCATACTCTATCTAATTCATTAGTAAATTTCTTTATTCAACATTCTAAATCACTCTTCCGCATCTAACATACCTAAGAATTCAAACATCCCAAATCATTCACAATTTTTCACATCTAACATTCCTAAAAAAAAAAACATTCCAAATTCATCACAATTTCAATCTCAATCCATTCCATTTACCATCCCCAAAAACACACATATACCTCAAACTCGTAACAACTCATACAACATCCCAAAGTAAAAAATGGTTCTATAAAACCAAAATCCCTCATTCAACTCATATAACATCCCACAACAATAGACCATCCAAAAAAAAATAGAATTACTCATTCAATTCATATAACTTCCCATAAGAAAAAACTATTCCACAAAACCAAAAACCCTCATACAATATCCCACAACAATAAAATATTCCCCAAAATCAAAATCCTTCATTTAGCTCCTCATCCATTCCACAACATCAAAGATACATTCCCTCTAATTAAAAACCAATAGGTATGGCAAATGACTTGGTATCACAAATACAAACCTTGCATCAAAAAATAACTAATATGTAATTAGGAAAAATAAAGAAAAGCTACGCTCTTGAAGATATACGTCCTTACACATTTGAGGACATATATGGGAATTCTACATAGTATTCCTAGAGGTTTCCTATAATGAAACATACTTAATTTTCCTCTTTCCTCAAAGTTTAGGAGGACAAGCAATAGAATGGTTCTCTCATTTACAATATGTTATCAAGACTTTCCATGAACTAATTAAAAAATTCATTGGACACTTCTCTTACAACATTTAACATGAGATATACATGATTGATTTATGTAACACCCAACAATGAAATGGTGAGACATTCACTTCATTCCTACAAAAATGGAGAAACATAACTAGTATATTCCTATGGCCTATACCAAAAAAACAACTTGTGATCATTTTTATTCAAAACATAAAAAATCAATAAATATGATTCTAGCTACAAGTGCAATGTGCTAACTCATTTTATGAGATTATAGATAAATGGATAACCATTTAAAAGGCTCTCATCATAAAAGGACTTGTTAAACTATACAAAAAATAGCAAATACATTGCATCAAACTTTAATGAGAAACCTCACATATAAGAATAAGAATGTTACCAATGATGTTGTAGTGGATGCCAAAATTGTGTAAACTATACAACCACCACCTAAAATGCAACAAAAATCCAAAAATGTAATTCCCCTAAAGGGACCACCAAGAAAAAATACCAATACTAGAAGAAAGCACACTCCCCTAGGGCATCCAATTGAGACTATATTGAAGAAACTAATCCAAACTAATCTCATTAAGCTTATAGAGCTAAGACGATATGACAAATTTCAATTCAAACACTTATAGTACAATGACAATGACTATTGTGAGTACCATATGATAAAAGGTCATAAAAAAACTAATTGCATGAAATTGAAAATATCACTATGTTGAACAATACAACTAAGAGGGGAGGGGTGAATCAGTTGTAGCAATTTTAATCTTTAAAAAAATCACTAGAACTTAGATCAATCACAAATCCTTTACTATGCTAAAATGATTAAACATTAAGTGCAAAGGAAAAACTAAAAAGTAACATACAAACACAATAACACCAGATTTATGTGGAAAACCCAATGAGGGAAAAACCACAGTGAGGATTAGCTCACAATATAGAGAATAACAAAACCAATTACAAAGGCTCATTGCCAGATCAGGCTCACTGCAAAAACAACAAAGACTTACTATCCGAATTAGGACTCACTATCCAACAAGGGTTAACGACCTGGAGGGCTCACTTCCACACAGATACAAAGAAGATAGAAGAGATATGTTACACAGAGAAGAAAATCTCAATGCAACATAGATTTCCACCACGATTCTCTCAACCACTTGCAGACATGCATGAATGATAGAGTACAACTTCAACTCACTACTTCTAGAAACTCAACATTTATATTCCACATTGATTTGACACACTCACATCACATACATATTGATTCACATCTATTTCACATCAATCTGCTATATTTCTTTGCACCACTCTTTGTACACCTTTCATCAATATCTCATCCTATATATATACCATCTGCAACTTTGAAACATATCCAAAGTCAGCCATCCATCATTAAATTCAAATTAGGTTGTCACCAAAGCATTCTAGGGTGGAATTAGAATGAGGGAGACCCAAACACACACTTGATGAGGACCCAAATAATTCCAAACATCCATTATGATCTTTGAGAGTAGTGTTTAACACAAGGTCAGATAAACTAGTGTAAAACACATAAAAAAATTAAGCACATGCATCCCTTAACGCGATCCCATCTTTCCAAACAACAAAATTATCTTCAACATGATCATGAAAACTTATCTCTAGAACCACAAGTCATAAGACTTAAACAAAGAGAAATTTGGACCGACACATTTCTCCTGGACCTCAGCCAAAACCCCTGAAACCATAGTTCACAACTAGTAAACATAACTCACATTATACAATGAATCAAGAACCAAAAATCTAGATATAGCAGCTTCTAACAACCATAATTAACATATCTAAACCACACGAACATAAGAGAAAATCTTGGAGCAAAACCCAAAGCAACCAATGAACACCTGGAATCTTTTCTTTTACAATTTTCTCAATATCCTCAACATATATAGCTAATAACCTTCATACAAGACATTAATGACAACAACCAGTTGACATCAATGACAAGACCTTCATTCTTGCAACAACTTCTTCATACTTGCAACAATCTACCCCTTTGTCATTGACGGAAACACATGATTTGAAAAACCATCAAAGACAACACTATAGCTCTCAACACACTTCTCATGATTTTTATCTCTATTTCTCCCTCTTAGTAGATACTCTTTTTCACATCTTCCTCATGTCAATAAATAATATTTTTCACATCTTCCTCATCTCTCCCTTTGACACAAATGGCAAAGGAAAAAGATTTTTTTACATTGATTCCCCCTTTGACATTAAACACAAAATATTCTTTCAATGACAACACATGAAATTACCTGCTCCTCCTGATTGGTAGCCACCAAAACATTAGTGTAGAAGAAATATAGATCCATAGACCCACCAGACTAATGCATCTCCATATGTATCTAGTTCAAGAAAGGAGGGGTAATCACCCCTAACTTCTCCCAGAGATACTCAAAATTATCTTTAGAAAGAGCCTTTGTAAATATATCAACAATCTGATCCTTCATAGGCACATAATCAAGCTTTACTTTATTCTCCACAACCTTCTATCTCAAGAAGTGAAGATATATGATTTTTCCTTCAGTGCATCACTAGATTATTTGAAATGTTAATTACACTTGTATTATCACTGAAGATAGAAATAGGATCATCATACATCACCTTGATATCTTTCAATGTCTATTTCATCCATAAAACTTGTGTACAGTAGGATGCAACAACAATGTACTCGGCTTCATTTATTAGATAAGGAAATTGAATCTTGCATTTTTACTCAACAAGGCCACCAGTTTAAACCAAGAAAGAATGCACCACCACTTGTACTTTTTTTGTCATCTACACATCCAACCCAATCTACATCTATATAAGCACTTAGTGTAAATTCAATATACCTAGGATACCATAAGCCATAATCTAGAGTGCCATTCAAATATATGAATATTCTCTTAATAAAAGCAACATGTGTTTCTTTAGGATCTTAAAATCTAGCCACAAGATAGACTATATGCATAATATCTGATCTAGTAGCAGTCAAATACAACAGTCCACTAATCATAGATCTATATTTTCTCTGATCAACCTTAGGTGAATCATCATCTTTACTTAATTTACAACCGGTCACCATAGGAGTGCATACCAATTTGGAACCATCCATCCCAAACTTCTTCAACATATGTCTCACATACTTTGACTATGAAATAAAAATACCTTTCTCTGTTTGATTAATTTTCAACCCAAGAATGAAATTCATCTCACCAAACATGGACATCTCAAATTCTTTTTGCATTTCTTCCACAAACATCTTACACATAGTTTCATTTCCTCCAAATATACTTTCATCAACATACACAACCACAATCAATATTTTTTCATTTTCAATTTTAAAATACATATTACTATCTATCGTACCTTTGTTGAAACCTTTCCAAATCAAATATTTGTCTAACCTTGCATACCAAGCTCTAGGAGCTTGCTTCAATCCATATAAGGTTGTCTTCATTCTGCAGAACATATCCAGATGATCTAACACCTAAAATCCTTCTGGTTGTTCCATGTAGACCTCTTCTTCTAGCTCACCATTCAAGAATGTCGACTTAACATCCATCTGATAGACTTTGAACTCTTTATTATTAGAAAATGCTAAGAACATTTTGATAGGTTCCATTCTTTCCATCGGAGCAAAATTCTCCTAAAAATCTATGCCTTCTACTTGTGAGTAGCCCTTACACACAAGCCTAGCTTTTTTTTTTTACCACTTCTCCATTCTAATTCAACTTGTTTCTAAATACCCACTTTGATCCAATTATATTTTTATCTGTCAGTCTAGGGACCAACTCCCAAGTTTTACTCTTCTCAATCTACATAATTTCTTCTTTCATGGCTTCCATGCAATGTTCATCTTTACATGCTTCACTTACAGTCTTAGTTTCAATCTCAAAAAGTAAACACAGATTTATTTCACCAGCAACAACTCTACTTCTTTTCAATACTCCTTTTTTCCTATCTCCAATGATCTGACTATTTGAATGATTTATTTGCACATATTTAGGTGTCTTAGGGGACACCACCGGAGCTTCTTATTGCTCTTCTTCATTCTACTTCTCTTGCTCATCCACAACTTCTTCAATTCTTACACAATTAGGTTCATCAGATACATATCCATCAACTTCAATTAAATGCTTTCTACAATCTTCCTCGGTCTTTTATTGAAACATCTATAAGATTTTCTTCTAGTAGAATATCCAAGAAAAATACCTTCATCTTTTCTAGCATCAAACTTCCCTAAATTTTCTTCATCCTATTCGATATAATATTTGCTTCCAAATACCTTGAAAAAATTAACAGTATGAATTATTCCACACCATAGCTCATAAGGGGGTATTAGTACTATTTCTCTTGCTTGAATTTGATTGAACACATAAACAGTAGTATGAATAGCTTCTCTCCAGTAAATTTCCAGTAAACTAGCTTCAATCATCATTGTTCTAGCAACTTCTTGAATCGTTTTGTTCTTCCTTTCAACAACTCCATTGTGTTGAGGAATTCTCAGAGAAGATAACTGTCTTTTTATTCCATGAACCTCACAAAAATATTAAACTCATGGGAGGTGAATTCACCACCTCTATCATACCTTAAGCATTTTATTCTCAAATTCACTTCATTCTCAACCATAGCTTTGAATCTCTTGAATCTATCTAACGCATCAGATTTCTCTCTAAGAAATGTAACCCATGTATACCTAGAGTAATCATCAATCAAAAGCATAAAGTACCTTTCACCTTGTAGACTTCTCACTCTTGTAGGATCACAAAGATCTATATGAATTAAATCTAGTAGTATAGTAGTAGATTATCCCTTCGATTTGAAGTTGTTTCTTGCATCCTTTCCAAACTGACAATTCCTACAAATAACATTAACATGCTTTGCAATCCTTGGTAAATCTCTCACGGCTTATATTGCACTAATCCTCGCTAGATTATCAAAATTCATATGACACATTTTTTGGTATGTGGCGACTGATCATGCTATATTGTATAGCCCATGGTATACTGTACACTTTGGCATGTATCCTTGCCAAAGAAAAATTTTCCTCCTACTTTTTCGCGTCGTCACCGAAAAAGGGAAAAATTTGATTTTGTAGAACCCAAAAAATATGGAAGCTTCTAAGCTTGTTGAAAATGGGTTCGGATGGGTATTACAATATGATGAAAAACATGATTATTCGTAAGATTGTAATAGGTTTTTCACTGGATAATAAAATCATTGGATGGCTGCAGTTTGGTGGATGTAGCCCGGATTGGGTGAACCATGTTAAATTCTTTGTGTTATAATTTATTCTGTGTGTTTTTAGTTTCTCTGTTTATTAGTTAAATCTACATTTAATTGTTAGATATCTGCCTTTCTAACCCTAACAAGTGGTATTAGAGCGGGTTGTGTTTCGATTATCATCTGTAGGAAGGTCTCACGGTTGAGTCAGAGTAATGGTAGATGAGGGTAAGAAGGTTGAGAAGTTTAATGGGAAGAACTATCAGTTATGGAAGATGCAGATGGAGGACTACCTCTATCAAAAGGATTTATGGCGGCCATTGGAAGGGAAAACCAAGAAACCCCAAGCAATGTCTGATGAGGACTGGGAGATTTTGGATAGAAAGTCTCTTGGTAGTATTCGTTTATTCCTGGCACAATCGGTGGCATTCAATATTACAAAAGAAAAGACAACTCAAGAGTTGATGGAAACCCTTAGCGGCTATATGAAAAGCCTTCCGGGCTTCAATAAGGTATGAAGCATTTATTTAATATGGAAAATGGTAGAAGGTGGGTCGTACATCGGATCATTTAAATGAGTTTTAATACACAATACCAATTAACTTCGTAAAGTAAGTAACCTTTGATGAAGGTTAGGTTTCGGATTTCGGTGTTCTTTTCCTCGAAGCTGAATAGCTTGGTAATGGCTATTAGCAATTCTATTTCTGGTTCGAATACATTGAAGTTTGATGATGTTGTTGGTGTTATTTTGAGTGAGGAAATTCGTAGGAAAAGCTCAGGTGGAACATCCACATCAAGCAGTGTTTTGAATGTAGAAAGCAGGGGCATAACAAAGGAGAGAGGAAACTATTCTAGAAATCATGGGAAGTCACAAGGAAAATCAAAGGACAGAAGGTCCCAATCTAGAAACAAGAGGGATTGCTGGTATTGTGGTAAGTCAGGTCATTTAAAGAAAGATTGTTGGTCTCGGAAAAATAAAGGAGACAAAAAGGAAGGAAGTAAAGAGGAAAATGTGGTAAGTAATAAATTGATGAGGATGCTTTGAGTCTTTCCCTTGTTAATGTTGATGATTCTTGGGTGTTAGATTCAGGGGCTTCATTTCATGCTACCCCCCATAGAAGTTATTTTCTTGATTATGTCCAAGGGGATTTTGGGCTGGTTTATTTAGGAGATAATGAACCCTGTCAGATTGTTGGAAAGGGAAGAATCAATATTAAGTTGCAGAATGGGAATCATTGGCTACTACGTGAGGTAAGGCATGTTCCAAAGTTAAGCAGAAATTTAATTTCAGCGGGGCAACTAGATGAT
>VDFB02362315.1:0-82900 GCA_007258455.2 Sequoia sempervirens | reverse complement strand
GTTTTTCCCCATTCGATTTTGAGGTTTTTTTTTGCCTTGGAATGTGCTTAATATGTTTATTTTTCTTTCCCAAGTGTTTTCCCCAGGTTGCATATTGAAAATCTTATGTTTTGGGTGAGGTTCGAGTTTTTAACCTAGTTTGGGATTGTTCGCCCTGTCTGGATTATCCTGGATGGTGCTTAAAGTCCAGCTCGGCCTGTTTTACACTGAGTTCGGGGGTTTCTGGATTTCACGGAATTCCACCTGGGTTGGATTTTCCCGGTCTTTCCTCCTTCCCTTTGTTTTCCTAGAATGTGCTAAAACTTCAGAAATTTACCCCTTTTCACAAAAATTCGGCCCGACCAGATTTTTCCATATTTTCTAGGAGGCACTATGGAACGAGGAAATTTGGTGAAATGGATGGTTCTAATGATAAATTCTTATGTTTCCATGCTTTAATTTGGTAAATTGTACATTGATTTATGCATTCTTTTATTCATTTTGATGATCCATTGTTGACATTGGTGCCTAATCGAGAGAATCTGCCTAGTTCAGAATTTTTTGAAATTCCTCCTAGGCTGGTTGTCCCCGGTTAGCTTGAAATCCCGAACTTCTTAGTTTTGATGCTTAAGGGTTGATTTAATAGTCTTATCATGATTTTGAGCTAACACTTTGATGAAATGTTGTCAACTTTCGGATTCTCACATTGGTGTTTGATGAATGTAGGCTAAGTCTAGCAAGGCAGCAGCTAGAAAGGATAAGAGAGACACAAAGGGATCATTCATATTTGAAGTAGAAAGAAAGAATCAAGTTGTACGTGAAGAGTAGGATTCCTGAGGGCGAGATGACATTAGTCTAGTTCAAGATTTCAGATCCAAATATTGAGCACCCTGTTGCGAAGGACTAAGGCTATCATGGGATATAGTAATGGGCACCAGCTGGATGACGCGGTGACCTATAGTGCAATCATTAATGAATATCAAATCCAACAACAGAGACTGGAACAATATGATGGGGTGACTGAACAATGATATTAATGCTATTGAATGGAAAACTAGGGTTTCACCTATGCCACTTGTGAATGGCTTCTAGAGGACGTTCTTGATGACGAAGGCCAGACTAGGGCAAGGTATGGGTGAAGTGGGGGAAGCAGTTAATGCAAAGTTGCATCAAAATTCGTGCTTCCTCATCATTTTGCTTTGCCTCTTCTTCATGCATTTTGATCTGAGTTATGAGAGAGATCCTGGGCCGATCTGGTTGGTTCCCTTGCATTTAATGCATGTTTGAATTTGTTTTGAACTCTTCTAGAGCTGACATGTTCTGTGACCAACTTATTTTGTAAACCCTAAACTAGGCTGACACATCTAATGCATTTTATAAATATGATGTTTTTGCCTCTTTTGAGTAGAGGATCTTTTGAGCGGCTAGAGATATTGAATCTTTTCTAAGGGTTAGAGATTGAATGTTAGACAAGATAAAAAGTTTAGCAGTAGAGCAAAAGTAGAGTAGGAGTTAGAAGTTATTTCTTTCTGAGAATTCGTTATAATACAAAAGACTTGAATTGTTGCTATCTTTGGGGATTCGATACAACTGAATACATTGTGTTCTTGGTGAATTTGTTGTGTTGATCTATCTTGCATGATTTTTTCTATTTATCTTTTGTTAAGAAGTTCAACAGGAGGAAGAGGTGATGTATCTTCTAGATTTTCTTAGCATAGATGGAGATAATTTGAAGACATGGTTTTCTATACACTGGTGATCTTGCCAGATTTGTAAATGTTGCTTATCTGTTTCATAGACAGTAGGAGCAGCCAAACTCAAACCTACTTTAAATTATTCCCTAGAATGGTATTCATTTTGGGTTAATCATTTGATTTGAAAAGCTTTCAAGGAATGAAATTTTACCTTATGTTTTGTTTGAATGATGATTTGCAATCTACTATTAAAGTTTGCACTGTGAATGAATGAAACTTTGTATCAATTACAGGTTAATTTTATTTTGTAGTTCTAGTTTAGGAATTCCTTGGAAGGTAACAAGTCTAGTTAGTTGAATGAATCAACATTCTTTTTAGTTTGAAAACCTTGATCTATCTTTTTCTATTTCTTTAAAACCCCTGGTTAAAGTAGGTTTAGATAGATGTTTGATCTTGCAACAATCTAGAAGCTCAAAACCAGTAGGCCCCTTGAACATTACAGCCATATTGACCACTTTGTGAAACAACAACATTGTGAACCAATATCAAAGCCCTTGGTAGGTGATCAGTTTGATTACTGATTGTCTTTTTCAAGAGAGGTGAGATACTTTCACTTTTATCTTACTTGCATGTTGTGGGTCAATTTGGCACATCAACAGGACTTTGCCTAAGCATCTCGAACCCTAATTCTAAAGTTTGTCGAGGTTTCCGAGTTCACAAATCTAGCACTCCATTTCACGAAGGCGTCAGAGTTTGAGGTCTTTTTCCAAACTCTAAACTTCACCCCGGCAATCCATCTTGTGATGGCAGTCTAGTTTGAAGGACCGAGCAGTCCAATTTGAAATTTGAGCAGCGCTATCTAGCACTGCTACAAATGACCTAGTTCTAAATGCAATAAATGAATAGATAAAACAAAAAATGAAGCTCAAGTAAGGATCACATATCGGTGCCCCAATGTCAGGAGGTCGTTGGTATGTTTGTACTTGGTCAGATATATGCAACAAGAGCTATCATTGTGCCATCTCGTCAAGGTATCAAGGCTTAAATCACAAAATCTCTTGAGGCTGAATACATCCAAATGAATTGGAAGTGGCCCCTCGAGGCCCATTTAATCCCAAAAATTAGGGTTTTTTTACCTTGATTAGCCATCCAGAAGAGGTCTACATCCTCCAAACTCGTTTTCATCCTTCCAAAGGTCATTTCACACTATTTTTTGGTGTTTCACCTCTTTTTTTTTTTTACCTCCCGGAGCCTTTATGGACCTATCAGGCATCTTTTCCTCTTTTTCTCGCAAGATAACCCAAAAAAATAAAAAAATTTGTCCAATCTCTCGAGGGGGCAGTATATTACCATAGTTTCCTTCACCGAGGCAACAGTGAGGCAATTTTTTTTAAAAAAAAAAAATGGCTTTTGATCAATACCGTTTATTCTTTGAACCAATGCAACGAGTGGACTGCTTCAAAGAGGGGTAAAATGTAGACATGTAAAATATACTAATTGAAATTACACATCTAATCCCAACCACTAACACCATTTCATCCTAAATCATCCCTCGATCTAACCATTTAATCGAACACCTTTATTTGATTAAATTCATCAATATTCCTCTCTTAATTAAATAAATCATTTATCTAATTAAGTCATCATTTCTTGTTAATCAAATCAATTAGTCTGATTTAATTATCCCTATTTAATTAAATAATCAATTTTATTTGATTAAATCTTTAAAGTCCATCCATTAAATTAAATAAATTAAAACCTTATTTAGTTTAATCTAACTTCATCTCCCTGGTTAAATAAAACAAAAATCTTTATTTAATTAATCTTGAAATCATATTCTTCTCATATTTTGATTTAAATCAATCCATAAATCTAAATAAATATGTCACATCATTTTGATCTCTCATTAAATTAATTAACCTTGATTAATTTAATCTCTTCTCATGTCTCATCCTCTAGCTTTTGCAACTTGCACAAGAAAATAGATTTAATTCATTTATTAAATCTTTATTTTCTCTCAAAAGGCATAATAAAGGAATATTCCTCAAATTTGAATTCAAAAATCCAAGTGGACTTTGTCCTTCCAACAAGGCACTTACTCCACCTAAAAAGTCATTTTTCCTTGAGCCAAGTGGCATTCAATGCATGTTCTTTCCCTCTTACATGTCATTTCAACAATTTCAAATTTCAAATATATGCATTTATTGACACATTCTTCAAAACTTGCACATCCTTCATCCATTCACATTTTGACAAGTGGCATCTTGCCATTAGTTGATTCTTAGTCCCACATTGCTCCATCTTGGAAATCTCTTCAACTTGAAATTCTATAAATAAGAGGCTTCATTCCTCATTTGATCATCCACAACTTGAGTAAACTTACTATACTCAAATTTATAGCAATCTTCATTCATCTCATTGAGTTTTATAGCTAGGTTATGCAGATTTCATCTTGGAGCACTCATCAATCTTCAAAAAAGTGGATCACAATCTTCACCAAATCATCAAAGCTAGCATTGGAGTTGGGAAAGGGCATATTTTCACATCAAATTGGCACCAATTCCCTCAAGAGATAAGATTTTGCTTTGTATTAGAATAGGATTTGATATCTTTATTTTAAGTTTGTTGTGTTCTTCATCTCATTCCTTTTCTTTTGCATTCAAATGGATTTCTTGAGGAACCATGGTTCTAACCTTGCATTTAATCTAATATATTGATTGCTTGTTGTGTTCTTGTAGGTATAGGAACGAGGTTCACATTTTGGCGCTAGAAGGAGGGAAAACCAGAAGATCAAACCACATTTTTTGAGAAAATTCCATGCTTTTTGTGTTTTTACAGAAAACTCCACTATTGGAAGCTCAGCGTCATTGTTTAGCACTTCTGAGAACTCAGTGTCACCATATTGCACCACTATAAACTTCAAACTACAACGCTCCATACTTCCCGCCCAGAATTCAAATTTTCAAATAGCACTGCTGAATCTCTCCGACTCGCTGGAATCTTTTCAAAATCCAAACTAAAAATGTGATTTGGAGTTAAATGATTGCATTAGAACCGATTGATAAATTTTAGAATGCATGATTTACAATCAATTAAATTTTATGAATTGGAGTTAATTAAAGACATTAGAAGATTTTGGGGTTGCAATTTTGATTGATGGAAATGTTTTGGAAGAATTTTTCATGGTAATAGCTTTTAGGAAATTTTTGCATGGCAGTTGTTTCTAGAAAAGCTTTCATCTCAGATTTTAATTACAAGCATATTATTGGGCTGGTTTGTTTTGGATTTCTTCATCAAATAGTCAGTGTTTGAGCAAAATTGACAAAAGCTTCAGATTTTGCTTTACCTCAGCTTTTTAGCATAAACAGGTTTTCTTCCTTTGTGTATTTTGGATAATTGTGATGTTTGAACTCTATTTAGTTGGGAGAAATTTATCTGCTTGTTTTGGAAAATAATATCCCAGTCAACCTGTTTACACAACAAAGAAATAATTAGAAGAAAATTTAAATTCAGGAAAGAAAGAAAAGAAAACTTCTATTCAATTATGAATGTTCAGCATGGAAACCTTGCTTTTCTTTGGAACAAATTTTTAAACAGATTTATGCATCAATGATTGGAATTTTTGTATTTCCTTTGTAATAAAACATAAAACATGGTCTTTGGTTGAAAATGGAATTTAAAGTGTTTATTTTTCTCTAAGTAATTCCATGATTTTCTTGTAAATCAATCAAATTAACCAATTAGATAGATTATAGTTGATACCCTATTATTTTTATATGAAAAATCATGAGTTCATTTTTATCCTTCATTAAGGACACTAGCAATAAACTCTTAGTTGCTCTATTAATCAAATCTTTTAGTCTCTTTATCTAAAAGAAACTAAGTGAATCCTTGTGATTGGCATCTGTCCTTTGTTGCAGGGCTAAAACATAATAGGAAATTTTAAAGAATTAAATAATCCCCCTAAAACTATTGGCGCCTATCATAGTTGCAACACTTGAACTAAGAAGGGTGCAGACCTCTAAAGAAAATCTCCCTATTTCATTTACAACCTATAAATTTGTAGCATTAGAAACTTAATCAGCTACCCTCTATCTGATTTTTTCTCTCACCAAGTATACCTTTTATTTGTGTGGGCATCATATGTTCCTTGTGTAATTTGTTTTAAATGCTTATTTAGTATTATACAATGCTAGAAACTTATTAGATCAACATAGGTAGCATGTCTTTGAGAAAGATTGAAAGAGTCAATCCCATCGCCTAATCTCTGTAGCTTATTGTATTATAGATTTATTATCTCAAAGATATAAACATAGTACTTGGATTCCATTCACTATTAGCCACTATAGCAGCGCTTAAACATAGTAGGGTGGATAGATTTAATTAGTTTCCTTAACTCCATCGCAGTTTGTCACATATTCAGTATTTGAAAGTAAAATGTTGTTGAGATATAAATAACCTCTATGATTCTATTGTCATTAAAACGAAGCATACAACTATAATTGACTTCTATGTGGCTTTATTATAAGTTCAAAATTTCTTCTTTTAAAATTGCAGTATATTATAGTCTCTCATGGTGCGCCAATCTTTATTTCTCCATGTTTTATACTCCACTTATAATTTCCTTGGAATTCTGAGTTCTATTTATTTTTCCATAGTTATGAAATTCATGATCGATATATACATATGTTGTAGATATCAGCTCTTAAACAACCACCAATTCTTATCATAATCTATATTTGTTTGCATGTCAAAATGTTAGTTATGTATAAATCTCTTTTGATTCTTAATGCTGAATTCGATAGTAATTATGATATTATTTAGCTATCAGATACTCATCTATAGTTTTATTCGTTTAATAGCCACACATGTTATTGTGCACTGGCAGATACATGTGCCTGACTGTGTATGTGCTAGCGCACTTCTTTCTTGTATATAATTCATTAAACTTCAACTTTCATTAAATCTGCTTCATAAAGTTTTATATCAACAGTGGTCTTTATTACGAATTGAATTAGTCAGTATTTCCTTTTTATATATTTAGCTACAATAAAATTTATTCAGCAATTAGAGGTTTGAGTGGAAGTTGGACTATGAAGTTTGATGATTGTATTTGTCAATCAATTTCATATGTGGGTATGAGCTGAATCCTTTCATGCTTAATATGTCATTGTATTGCATGATGAGTCATTTACCTGACTCTTGTTTGAGTTATCTTTTCTCAATTAAATTTTGCATGTAAGGTGTGTATACTATAATTAGAGATAACTGCAGTTAATAATATTAAATAAATGTTATTAGATATTGATCTATGACTTGATGGTTATATTTTAAAAGTTGTAATGTCCAATCAGATTGAATTGTGGTTGTGGTTACATTTAAACAAGTAAATATGTATATATGTACTTATTTAAATTTTTTAGCTTTCAAGTGTTGATTTGTAATAATAAAGGAATTATATTGTTCTTGTTGAAGAGTGATCTTGGACATAATGCGTTCATGTACAGATTAAACAGAAAAAATTGTTCGGATATGTTTATGATATCTTTTGAGAATGTATATTGGTGAATGTGAGTCCTTTTACTTCTAGAGGCTAGAGAGTTAATTTGAGATATGAGGTTTTAATATTTGTTTGTTGATGTTTTTAATACCATGATCTATTTTGGGACTTTTCCATGTAAAATTTATTTGTCACCTTAAAGGTGTTTGATTTGTTCAATGATTAGGCCACGAATGAGATATGTTCCATTATGATTTTGTTTCATTTTCATGTGGGCAGTCCTTGGTATTTTGATGTTGTGTCATGTTTATAGGAAGAGTGGCTTGCGATAGGGGTCGAAACCCTAAGAGGTTTCCAAGGTAACCTATCATGGGTTTTTGTAATCCAGTGAAAACCTAACTAAACTATTAGGGGTTGGGTAGTATTTAATATTAATTCAGATAATTGTATGCCTCACCTAGTACCTTAATGCTCTTTTAGATTAAGGATAGGTTGAGAAGGCCTGGAATGGCTTAATCATCTACCTTGTCTTCCTGAAAGGTAATTTGACTCCACATTGGTTTGTTTAGGGGTCGAGAATCGGTAGAGACTGCTAGGGTAACTCTAGATGAGGGTCTGTAGTCTAGGAAGATTCACCAGGGTAACCTAGAACAACTACATGATGACACTCTATCCTGAAACATGTTTGTGGTATCTTATGTAGAGTCACCTTTGTTAATGTTATTGCCTCTGGGGGTTTATTTGTGATCATGTATTTTTGATACTGTTATGTCGTCATGTGGTTGTCGGCTGTGTAATGTTGTCCTATTCTTTTGTATGCTTGATTGATATGTAGACCTATCATTATCTCCTAGCATGGAGCGAGTGGACCTTCGGGTTCCACGTGGTTGGGAGGAAACTATGCTATTACCTCCGTTGGATACTCTTATAGATGATACTATACTTGTAGCAGGTTCATGTTACTTCATTGTTCATGACAACGGACACTGGATGTGTTCAAAGATATAGATGTTAGTTATGATGAGATCATTATCTTCTTTGTTTATTTGCCTCATGTGTATGAGTGTACTCTTGTATCAATATTATGATGTATCAAGATTTATTAAAATCTCACTTGATGTAATTTGGATATATATACCTTGACTATATAAAATTTTATAAAATTGGATCATTCTTGAATATGTTATGTACAAGTATGTTTTATGACTTTAATATTATGATGTGATCTTATTTGTAATGATTAAGTAATGTCATCTTGGAATCCTTAAAGCAATTGTGTAATTAGATGACTTTGAAAAAAAAAAAATTGGTTATTTTATTGCTTTATGCTTTGTACATTGGATTCCCTGGTGGGGCGTTACAAATAGTTTATGAAAAAATCATTATACATTGTTTCATTGCAAAATATTTTGGAAACCCTAGTAATTACAAAACAAAAACATTTCATTGCAAAACCGCACAAAATCTGAAATGGGCACAAAGCTTTGTGCCAATAAAAATTGTACAGATACATCGAATAGCTTCATTCCAAGCACAGGTGTCAAATGACTCCGTTTTGAGCACAAACAAAAATAAAAAACCAACCACAAATTCCATGCAATGCTCATGCAAAAAGAGAAAGGAGAAATTCCACACAAGAGAGGAGAAATGGTGAATGAACCTGGTCTCAGTGTGTTTTATAACCGTAGAAAACCCTAGCTCACCTAATTAACTCTCGCCATCAACATCTTCGGCTGAACATGCAGAAAGTGGGGCGGGCCACTTTTTTAAAACAAATTATTTCAAGGTTCCATCCAGAAACTATTTGGTCGGAAGAGTTTCAACTAAAACCTTTTTGGTCGAATAGAGACCACCACATTGCCACCACATCAATTCCACTTAGTTTCAACCAAAACTCTCTTGGCCAAATCCTTTCTAACCAAAAATGGCTTGCTCGAAACTATTTAGTAGGTTGAAAGTGTGACAAAACTTTGTTCTTTTAACCAATAATATGGATTAATGTATGCATAAAGAAAGAGACATTATCAATGTGTGGTATATGGAAATAATTCCATCAAAGGTCCATGAGTACGACATAAGAAATTGTAAAAACACATTAAAGTCTTCAATATATGAATAGACATAGGCCGAACTTCTTTACCCTATGATAAAAATACATCATAACGCACTCCTATTTTATCTTTCAAATTCATTTAAAAATGATGTCACAATACATACCTACACACAAACCTTTGAATTCATTTCCTTAAAATGTTTAAATAAAATAAGATCAATAGATATTAAAAGAAGCACAAACGAAGTTGAGTCTAAAATTAGGTGAAGTGAAGCATATGTTTTCAAATTTAATAGTACAATTTTATAGGTGCAAGAATGATAGAAAATTATGGGTCCTTGTATGTGTACATCATGACCTGATAACCCTAGTTCATAACCATATTCAACTAAAAATAGTGAAAAATAACTTCAAATGCACCCATGAAAAGAGTGACATAATCAATTATAAGTTGAAGATCAACGTACCATAAAAAATAGTCGCTCCTATCAAAATAAGTCATTTTTTGTATTTTCCTGAATATCCTTGAATTGAAAGAAAAGTTATTGATATGAATATTTCGATCGGACAAATTATGGTCAACATTCTTTTGATCAATTAGGTTTCAGTCGAATAGGTTTTGATCAAAACCTTTTCGACTAGAACATGCTCGACCGAAAACAATCTGACCAAAACTATCTAGTTGGCATCCTATTTGGCAGCCTTGACTCAACCTTTTTTCAGAATTTTCTGAAACATTCAACTTCAAGTAAGTATTTATTCAATCAAAATATTTTTTTAAGAAAAAAAACCCTTTTGTAGAGCTCGAAGTGGTGAATCCAAATATGTATTTTTTTTATATTTCAATTAGTTTATATATATATATATATATATATATAATACAAGTAGGTTGTTAAAGTTAAAAAAGAGGTTGATTAGAAATTAAAAAAATAGTAAACATATTAAAAATTTTGAGAAATATATGGTGCACTAGAGAAGAGAATCCTCTTCAAAAAGGTTTTTCTTTTTTGAAAATAAATTAAAAAAGTAGACAATCATTGAGGTCAAATGAAAACTATCAAATTTTGGAAAATTTGAGTTTAAAACATTATTATGAGAAAAATATACATGAAAATTTCAAAAAAAATTCCATGCATTAGATATTGAAGTTACCTATTTGGAGAAAAAAAAAATAGGGGAAAATGAAGTTTTTTCTATTTGTTTCTTGACGTCAACTCAACGTTGACTTTTCCTAAAAATTTTAGCATTTTAAAATCTTCTCTTAAATTGATTAAAAAAAAATTCTTTTTATTTTTAAATTTGAAAAAATTACAGGAATAAACTTCATCAAGAGTTCTACATTTCATTAGTTTACATCATTTTAAAAATCAAAATATAAAGACCAGTTTTATGTTGTCGAAGTTCAGAAATTTTTTTTTGTGTTAGTTGATTCCTTTATAAAGTCTGGCACAAGTTTTTTATTTTTACCCCCTCTAGTGTAGGAAAAAGTATCCCTTTTTCACACTTAATTAGGAATTATTAAAATGAACTAAATTATGCCTTAATTTAGTGTTGTAATATGTATTTTATATATTCACATTAAGTTTAGGGCCCTATTAATAATAATTAGACTTAATTGTGTCTTAATGTGGTGTTGTAAAGTGTAAATTTTTACACTTTCACACTTATTTATGGCTTCATTAATTAATTGAGGTTAATTTTACTTAATTAGCCCCTTTAATTCAAATACAAGCCTAATTAATTGCATTTTCCAAAGAGGAAAACTCGACATCCATTAATGCCATAACATAACACTTCTCATTGAGCAATGTGTGTCCTAGGTGAGTGGCCTAGGACCTATTCGCCCATGGGTGAATGGATCCTCACTTAGACCTAGGACCTAAATTTTTATTATGTTTTTGGTGATATTTTAATGATTTCAAATCTATATTCACATGTCAGCTTGTGTTATTTGAATTTTGAGAAATTAATGTTACATGCCTATAAATAAGAGGTCATTTCACTATGTTTCACTTAGAATATTTTCATGAGAGCAATTTTATGAGTTCAATAGCATTTCAAGGCACTCAAGAGCATATTTATAAAAGAGTTATTACAACAAACAAGATCCAATTTTGATGCCAAATTCTTCTTACATCATGAATGCTATTTGAGCCAATATGTTGATGTAGTGCTCAAGATCCATTCAAGCATTCAAAGGATTTTTTTCAAATCAAGTTTCAAGATCAAGATCCACATAAATTGAAGCCATTTCATGCTAGTTGTAGATCTACATTCCAAGGTTCATCCAAGGGTTTGGTTAGTTGTGACATTGCCTTGTTCATTCATCATTTCTTCGTGTTTCATTGTTCCATTTCAGGGTTTAATTACCAAAATGGGGTTTGACCAAGGAAAACCCCCATTCACCATAAAAAAAACATTTTCGCCTCTTGATTTTTGTTTGTAGATTTAGGTGGAAGATCTCTTGAAGAGAAAAATTATAAAGTTGTCAAAGCTGCATTTGTTGTCACCATTATTGCAATTTCATGAAAACTCACCTGTATGATTTATTTATGATTGTCTAACTGTGCAAATCAGAAATTTGGGAGTGCAAACATGGGAGAAGAGAACTAGAAACCATTTTTATAGAACCCTAGCCAAGACCCATTCGCCATAGGGTGAATGAGTCCTTAGATAGCTTCATAAAAGAACTTTTGGTGACTGGTACACATCACTTTCCCTCTCTCAGATCTGCATTATGATTTCTGGCTCCATCAGTATTGAGCTTAGTCTTCAAGATCCAAGTTGTAGGTTGCATTTTGGAGTTAGTTTTCTATTTTTAATCTTCCTCCCCAAAGTGTTGCTTAATCAGGACCCATGTACTTGCAAAAAAAGAAAATCAGTAGACTCACACTTTGATTTGTCTCACCTCAAGGTTGATAGTCCTTTCATTGTGTGGATCTCATTTCCTAATGAAATATAGGAGAATAGGTCTATCTACTATCATTTTGGCGAAACCCCTTTTACTTTCAATCAATCAACCTATTTTCCCTTCTTTCACCCACCAAAGAAATAAAGGTTTCTTCAACCACCTCAACATGACTATCACCCCCTCCTACATTCCCATCTCTTGTCCATCCCTCTCTTAATCAAACTCATTATACTAACTTCTCTATACATCCATCTTCTTCTATCTTTTATCTTCCAATTCGTTCATCTATTTGAGAGCACAATTATGTTCTTTGAGCCTACCTATCATGTTAAAGGTGAATGCATACCTCCTTCCTTGTCATCACTCCCATCCTTCCAATGATTGAGACACCATACAACTAGTCCCCATCTCTTTGATAGCGATTATACTTTGTTCTTTCTGAAATGGAATCACTTCATCTAGTTACAACACAATCTCAAAAAGGGGAAAAAATTAGACATCTAAAATAATGCATGCCTAACATAACCACTTTCACCAATTTTGATACCATATTAGGCATGTCATAACCACGTTATTGTAATCCATACACTAATTAATTAAAGAAATTATATTTATTTAATTAGCTAGGGATTATCCTTTAATATTTCCTCCATCATTTAATTAAATTAAATATATCATATTTATTTAAATAAACTAACATCCTATATGTATTTCTTATAAATGATTAAATAATCTAATTATTTGATTAATTAACCTAAATCCTCAAATCCTAGTGATTCAATCATGTTACATTCACAATTTAAAATTAAAATAAATCCAAGCCATCAATCCAAGGTCAAACTAATATTTAATCATAGCCATCAAATTAACTAATCTAATCATAATCATCCAATTCTTAATCCAAAATAGAAACAAGATTGAATCTCCACCATGTTTTACCCCAAGAAGATCTACAACCTCTATTCTTACACATGTGACTCTCACACATGTGTGAAATAAATCACATGTCAAATCCCACAAGCCCATATGAATCACAAATGTATGAGATCTATCACATGTCAAATCACAAATCCCCATAGTTATTTTCATACATGTGAGAATTTTCAATCTCCACCATTTGATCAAACTAAAATAATCTTGATTGTCCAAGTCTTTTTGATCATTTATCTCTCCAAGTGCACCAATCACAAGGTGTCACTTGAAATATTTTCCTTCCTCCAAATTTCTCAAGCATCCTCAACAATTGATTTCAACAAATTTTGCGTTCTACATAATGATTTATTTTCTTATTATCCATTAAACATTAAGTTTATCAACAAATATATTATTCTCTAAATAGTCATACTATTCTAGATCATATTTATAAATATGTAAATAATTAAAATGATTAAAAGAAAATAGATTAATGCTTTGATATGATGTATTTAAATTATGTAGATAACATAAAGAAAAAGAAAAAGACATTAAAATCATTAAAATATATTAAGGAATAGTTGAATACAATAAAAGCTATGGAGTACTTTTCTATGTAATAAGATGATAGGTAAATAAGTAAGGAGTCTTGAGAAATCATTCACGTACATTTTGCCAATTAGCAAAATGAAAACATTTGATGACAAGGTACATCAGTGTTAATAAGCCCAAAAATTTATATTACTTCTTATGAACAATAAGACAATTGTAGGTTAGAGTATAGAGCTTAAGTAGGTTTCACATTATTTGCTATTTGAGATATTTAAAACAAATATTAAATATTGTACTTGCTCACGGATATGTACGAATTTCCCAAGGACGAATGGGGCAGAATATAATGATTCGACCTGTACAAGATATAATGTCAGACGCCTTTGTTTTATAAAAACTTCATGTTTATCAGTATATTACAATTGGGGCAGATTACAGACGTCCATTCAGAAATCACCAAAGCAGTTTGTTTTCTATTTGTTCAAATCAGATCAGAAATTCCACAACTGCGGTGGGTCCAGCATTATGGACTCCTGCTCCCCTGTTGACGACATCGCTTCTAATGTAGCTCCCTCATGTGACAGGAATTTGTCCCAATTCGACAATTCATTGCCATCGGAATGTCTGAACAAAGATTCCCAGAATGCGAAGTCCAGCTCCTCGGGCATCAATAGACTGTCGCTTGCCGTTTCCATTTCCGACAGATTGGAAGAAATTGGTGGCGACAAGGGCTTCTCCGACAAGACGCTCTCATTATTTTCGGTGCTGGAGGGGATTTGGCCGCGCGCGTATTTGGCTGCGGCAAGCTGAATCTGCCGATGGGAAAGTGATGAAGCAGACGGAATGGCGGGTACGGTGTTGGGAAAATTGAATCGGGCATGAGGTCCTCTCAGACAATAAATGGCGGCGTCGAAAGCACGGGCTGCCTGTTCAGCGCTGTCGTAAGAGCCCAGCCAAATTTTAGCTCTAGAATTGGGAATTCTCACTTCGGACACCCATTTTCCCCATTTTCTCATCCAAACTCCCTTAAATTGGCTGCTTTTTTGTGCGCCATTGTCTGGAGGTGAAATGTGGGTACGCTTTTGTTTGGGGGATTTGTTCATTTTCGTCAGGCAAAATGAAAGATGCCAAGAACACTAGTTTGCACTATTCTAGCTGGAAGTTATTTCCAGTAAGCTGTGCAGTAGAGAAAAAAATTAGGAGAATGTGAGGCTGCGTGTTGAGGAAAAACTGAGAAATGAGAATGAAGGATATATAGCGCCGCAAACATGTAGACCACGGGAAGAAAATATCCGAAGCGTGTTGAATGTCTTTGAATAGAATAGTTCTAGAAGGGGGACACGTGGCACGGTGCAGTCACTTTGAAAGGAGGGCTACGGTTTTTAGGCGTGTACGGTGTAATGGACATATATTTTGGTTGTTATCCAAAAACCATTAGAGCAACAGCACCGAGTTGTCCACATCAAATGATTAACATGTGAAAAAGGATTGCTAACTACCACTCACTACGTGGCAAATCGCACTTAGCATCCACTACCAACTCACTTTTTAAACAACCAATATTCAAACCATTATGCACTCTAAATTGCAATAGGCACGCGGATAAGGACTTAATAGATAAGGCCAACTTAAAATTATCTCTTCATAACACATTCCAAATTGTCGTTATTTGTTAAATATTTAATAATATTGGCATATTTATTTTAGATAAATTTATGTAAGAGATGATAGAAAGATATTTTTATGATATTTTTAAAGACATCAAAAATAAAATCTATTTTAAAATAAAATAAAAGAATTCTTCAATAAATTTTAAAAAATTGATAGATATTTTTTAAATAGATGTATTTTAATATTAATAACAATTGATTGTATAATGGAAAGTAACAAGTATCAAGAAAAAATTTCAAAGGAGAGGATGTCAAATAGGCAAAGGATTGTGAAACACGATGAAAGATATCAGTCAAAAGAAAGAAAGCAGACATGTGACAAGAACATGAATGGAAATTCATGCTAGAGGAATCAGAATTGGAATAATATCAAAAAGAGAGGTTATGTTAATAGGTTGTCAAAAGAAAGAGATGAAGCGAACAATGGATCAAAGTGGAACCAAAAACCAAGGTGAGTGAGAATCAAAGATAGCACCAATTCAAAGGAAGCCCAATCGGAAAAAGAAGGAAATGGAACCAAGTTCAAAATTCTACAAAAAAAGATGGATCCCCAAGAACTTGGAAGTGGCAATCAGACCAAATTAGTTCCCTCTATTCCCAAAATTATAGGCAAGTTGTGAATCTTTTGCCTTAAACCCTAAAGAATTATCAATTCCAATAGAAATATATAGAGAGTGTCTTATTTGATTAAATGGATGGGTTAGTGGCCAACTAGAGAAAAAATGCATAAATGGTGTAAGTTAGAATGGGGTAACAATATAAAAATCAAAGCGCTACCAAGAGGATTTTTCATGGTAGAATGTTAGTCAGGGGAGAAAAAGAAATAGATATTAAGTTAGGGCTCCTTCATGATGGACAGAGTTGGGTTCTATATAATAGAATGGGTTCCTCACTTTAATCCATTAAATCACAAAATTCTAAGTTCACCCTCATGTGGCTCTAGTTGTATAATTATCAATATTCTTAGGATTAACCATTTGTGTTTTTAGATATTTATTACTAGCCCTATTATATGTAGGTGTGTATTTTGATTATTTATGTCCTTACTGACAATTCAAGTTACATATTCACTCACTTAAAGATAGACCACAAAACTACTAACCTATGGGGATTATAAGTACATTTGTAGAAGATAAAAAACCTAGAAACCTCTTTCACACATATTTATTTTCGTAAGGAATAAATATTTCTTGTGTGTCATGTTTTCTTTTATTCATGTCTTATATGTTTTTGAAATAGGTCATGTATGCTATCCGCTAAGAAGATCATAAGCAACATTTTTTTATTTACAAAATAACCTTGTGTATGTTCACTCCTCACACCTTAGGGTGAACTTGGAGATCAAAACAAAATGTCACCTTCTCTTATTTATTTTTTAATGGGTCCATCTTAGATTTCAACACCAAGTGGTGATTGAAACCCTCATATTTTAGTAGGGTACATATAAAGTGGGAGGAGAACCATAAGAACCCTCCCTTCAAAGTGTACTTAGCACTTGGGCTAAGCCTAAGAAAAAAGTTACAGCTTGCAAAGTGAAGAAGAGAGGGTTACCCTCTTACTCTAGGCCATTAGAAATATACCTTGATTTCATAGATTTGGGCCTCATGTACCTTCAAGTACATCGATTATGGTCCCCTAGTAATCCTTGTATAAGCCTAGCATAGTGAATCCTTTGATCATTTAGTTTTTGTACTACACCAATCAACGATTATCCTTGGGAAGTTACACTATACTTCTAGAAATAGAATGATAGGTCACATTTTTACAATACTTTTTTTCCTTGATTTTGGTGCACATACCCTTTCTTACAATAAAATGACAATGAAAAAGAATCAATTGAATTAGAAACATACTCAAAAGATACATAAGTTATTATCTAAACGCTTTCAAATTTGTTCAAAGTTTGAAGCAAGTCAGAGACAAGAGTAAATAATGTGCTTAATTACTTAACATATTTCTAGATTCAATTGCTTAACATATTTCTGGATTCAATTATGTGATGCATATTGTGTGATGCAAAAAATATATCACACAATCGAATCCAGAAATCTGTTAAGCAATTATCAACATGGATTGTGGAAACTTGTTATCATTGAATAATGTGCTAACTAGTGATATTTTTAATTAACTATACAATGTTGAAAGAGATGATTTTGATTATATTGTCATGCAAGAATTGTGCTCTATGCCTCAAGAAAGTTAGTGCACTTAAGATGGAAATTCAAATCATGAAACAAATATGAAAGGTAACAAGAACAAAACAATGACCACTAGTAAGAAATTGCATATAATTTGAATGGATAAAGAAACCTTATAAAAATGGAGATTGTCATAGTGACACTAGAGATATCATCAAGAATAAATTTATCAATATATTTTAAAATATTGAAACAAACATTATACTTCTTAACACTTTTTTTTTACATTTATACAAAACTTAGATTTATTGAACTTGAATTAAAAAATAAAAAGACAATTATATAATATAAGATGAAAAAATTAATTATATATAGGATAACAAATTAAAAAAAACTGACTGATCTGATCTGAATACTTTTGTATATGTATAGACCTATTTAAAACCCCACATTTATTCTTCTGCACCTTCAAGCAAAAATATTTAACTCGTCACCAAAAGATAAAATAAAGACAAAACAAATGGAACTAAAACACAAATCTAATATTTTAGAACATCATGAATTCTCAAAATATAAAGACAATAATGCGCCAAAATGTACAGGGGGTTTTATAAATCATATTAATTGTTTCCTGACATTTAATTAACAGTTTCCTGACATTTAATATCTCTGGTGTGATGTACAAAAATTGTCACGGACATGTTGCCACGTCCGCGTGGCAACATTGCCAACGTGGATGAATTTTTTTATCTTTGCTCGCAAATTAATTTTTCCCTATTTGTCCAAATAAGCTGAGAAACTCCAAACTTCGGTGGGTCGAAGAATAGGGACCCCTGCGACCACTGTGACCCCTGCTACCGTGTTGATGACGTCAGTTCCAATGTAGCTGCGTCAAGTGACAGGAGTTCGTCTAAATTCAACAACTGATTGCCTTCGGAATGTCTGAACAAAGATTCCCAGAACAGGAACTCCGGCTCTTCGGAAATCGATGAACTGTCACTTGACGTCTCCATTTCCAGCAGAGTGGAAGAAATTGGCGGCGACAACGCCTCCTCTGCCAAAACGTCGTTACTATTCTTGGTGGTGGAGGGGATTTGGCCACGGGCGTATTTGGCTGCGGCGAGCTGAATCTGTTGACGGGAAAGTGAAGACGCAGACGGAATCGCGGGAATGGTGTTCGGAAAATTGAATTTGGCGTGAGCTCCTCTCAGACAATAAGTGGCGGCGTCGAAAGCACAAGCTGCTTGCTCAGCGGTGTCGAAAGAACCCAGCCAAATTTTATCTCTACAATTCGGAATTCTCACTTCGGACACCCATTTCCCCCATTGTCTCTTCCGAACTCCATTAAATCGGCTGCTTTTTGCTCCAAGATTTTCTGGATGTGGACTGCGGGTCCGCTTTTGTTTGACGGGCTTGTTCATTTTTGTCTGGCGAGCCGCGAAATGAAAGAAATCAAGTGCTGTAGTTTGCAATATTATATACTGAAAATCAGGAAGCTATTTTCAGTAATGCGAGGATGCTTCTTGTGGAAAAAGTGAGAAATGAGAGTGGAGTATATATAGGGTCGTAAAACTATTGACTATCAAGGAAATGTGTCTGAAGCCCGTTGAATAATTATAACCGAGAATTTCTAGATGGACGACTCGTGGTACCTTTGATCGGAATGGAGCGGGCTCTGTTGAAAGGACGGCAACGGCTTTTAAACGTGTAACGGAATTACTGTTTGTTTTTGTTATCGATAAACCGTTGCAGTGAAACTGCCGAGTGGTCCACATCAAATTGGAATAAGAATGGACAAATAGCACTTACCATTCCACTAACAACTAACTTTTTAAACTATCAATATCCATGGCATTTTATGCTACGTAGTAATCGCACTTTAAATTGTAATGCACATGTCGATAAGGTTTTGTAAAGTAAGGTCACTTCCAATCACTTCAAAATTGAGTTCTGTCAACATAGTTTAAATTATTTTATTTTTTGTTTCTTAAGCCTTTAATATGTCCAAAAAAGTTAAAAAGAGACGAAAGGTAATGTATTGATATAATATGCTATGAGCATAGGTATACAAACAATTAAAATAGTATATTGTTGAATAGTATATATGTTTTAAGGTAGGTTGAAGTGGAGTGAGAAAAAATTACATAAGAGAGGGTGATTAATAAGAATAAAACATAAGAGAAATATCAATGTTAGTAGATTTCCACAATCCATAAGAATATGAATAGTAGTTTCTAGATTCGATTGTGTAAGCTTTTTTGAATCAACATTTTGAATCACACTCCGTGATCCATCATCAGGATAGAGAAATATCAATGTTATTAATAAGAGAAATATGATGATAATAAATTAAATTGTAAATTAGAAGTTAAGGGCAGGAAATGTAAAATAGATAGTTTAGAAAATGGATGTAATGTAAAATGTATTGTAAATGATAAGAAGTCAAAAAAGTTCAATTTAAATGAAATAAAAATTATGTTATATATAGAATTTGTATAGTTAAATAAGGTGTGTTCACCATTATCGTGTAGTTAAAGTTGAGAATCATTGTCCAAGGATTTTCAGCTTTTGCACTTATATCAACATGCATATTTACCATGGGTTTGATCCCATTCCTACTATGCCTTTTCATTTTTCTTCATCTACTATGGCTACTTTGTCAAGACATATGGTTTTCAATTTTAATTCTCATGACCATCAATAAGAAAACACCTTAATTTCTACATGTAAATGTAATAACACCTACCTAAATTATTGTGTGTTTTGGAATAGCTCTTTTTCTACAACTACTTCTTTCTCGTTCAATTCATATAACTCTATTGTATTGCTTGGAAGTGGTAGGTTTATGTTGCAGATTGCAACAACATTTACCTAAAGAATCACAAAGATTATCTTATCACCTATAATACAACACACACCAAGCATGATCTACAACTAAAGATATCAACATTTCTATTACTTGCATAATATTGGTGAGAGGACATGTTCTACATGGATTTGTATATATTTGTAATGGAAACTATGGCTTATAAGCAAAGGGAAATTGAAGTTTAAAATTCATGTCTTTGAGCTATGTTTAGAATAATCATGCCACCCTAAACCCTATTTTTTACTATTTTCCTTTAGACTTTTCTTACTAAATTATTGTAAGTTATAAACACTTGCCACTGATATTAAATACATTAATTAGTTTAGATTCATACCAAAAAATTAAAAAACATTGAAACTTGTATCAATACCAACTTATTTATTCAATACTTTTAACAAATGATGATATTTGACAACTATCATCATTTAATTCATATATAGCATTAATGTTTGTGGCCTCCCTTCTCAACATAGGGGAAATGAAAGAAGATATAAAACACCTTGCTACCAGCCTGGTAAGAGACTAGTTTCTAGGAAACCTAGATGAGGTACTGGAGGTGGAAAGATATGGGAATGGGATCCCCATGCCTACAAACTTCGGTATACTCTTGGCTCATGGTGACAATGTGGAATGGTTCCCTTTTGTTTACTCCAATGGTCCCTCCTTTATTCTAGCTCATAGGTGTTTGGGTACTAAAGGAGTAGAATTCCTTAAGAAAGTCCTAGGAATAGTTGATTCAGAAGGCTTGAGCTACCTAGTAGAGTACATCAAAGAAAGTCTAGATGAGACACTATATGGTCTTAGGTGAAAACTATGTCACTATATGGTCTTTGATATTTTATTAAAAATACTCATAAAAGTAAGAACTAGGTTAACTTTACTATAAGTATTTACCTAGTGGATAAGTGCACCAAGATGCGATATAAAAATGGGGTCTTAAAACGTTTCTTTCTTTTTGAAATCAACAAAATCTGATATTTAATGAGAAAATGAAGATAGTTGTGTTCAAAATTTGAAGATGCAACAAGAACAAGAGTTGTAGTGCTCTAAATCTACTTTCTAAACTACTTTTTTTTTTAAATGGTGAAGACTAAGGGTTTCAAAAAGGGGGAGTACACAAAGTGATCATGTTTTCTTTCAAAAAACAATAACATAGTGTTTGATGTGCCCCCCATAAAATGTTAACTTTTTTTAGAATTTCAAAACTTGCTTCAGTGAGAAATTAGCTAACACCATGTATTTCATGCTAGATTTTTTGGCTAATTTTTTAGCAATTTTCAAAGTGGACACATCCTGAAAAACAAAAAATTCAATGTGCTCCCCCTAGTTTTTTTGAAAACTAATTGAAAATCAATTTTATTTTTCAATGCGTGTAGAATGGAGTCTAATTTCTTAAAAAAAAAAAATTCAAAATTTGATGAATGAGAAAAATACCCAAAATACCACATGTTGGTTTTTGACAAAAAAAACACACAAACAAAATAAATTAAAGATGAAAACCTTAAGATAAGAAAAATGTGAACAAAAAAAATGGTTAGATAGCTAAGAGAGAGCTTAATGTCATCATGGTACTTTTAAAAATTTGTATTGAAACATGTACAAACCTAATAGAGAGCACAACAAAAAATGTGTGAAATTTTTTACCTTTTCAAAAAAACACGGCTTTGCCATGAAGTGGTCATCCAAACCTTTGGATTGGATGCCCAAGGAAAATCCAACCCAAAGGGTTGATATTTCCCAATGCAAATCATTTGGCAAGCACCAAATTTGGTGCTAGCCAAATGAATATGCATTTTTAGAATGCTAAAGCCAAACTTTCTCTCTCTCTCCCACTTTGATTAAGGCCTAGAGTTTATGATTGATGATTGATGATGGATATTTGAGGCTTTACCTTTCACTCCCTCTCTGCCTCATTCCCTCTCTATCAATACTTCCCTTTCTCTCTCTCTCTCACCTCTCTCCCTCCTCTCTAGGTCTCTCCCACCCTCTCTCCATCTCTACTTTTCCTTCCCTCCTTACCTCCATCTCTATCCCTACCTCCCTACCTCTATTTTCTTCTCTCTCCCTTTGTTATGTTTTCTCTCACATCTCTCTCCATTATCTCGGTCACTACCTCTCCCTCCCACCCTCTCTCTCTCTCTCCCTCTTAGTGTATATAAGCAGAAGGTGAATGACAAACTGAAGGGACAATGCCAAATGCATTACTAGGTCAAGGATATCAATTGCTTGCCCCCACTGAGTAAGAGACAAGAATGAGCCGAGGTAGGTGATGGGAAAGGTCGTGTAATAGTGAGAATAAAATATTCTACAACTATTACATGACAAGGAGTGAAACAATAGAAAACTAGGCTATCACACGATGGCAATCATTGCCATCAAAGTGAAATTTTTTCAATACTAACTAGAATGCACGACATTCATCGGTACTGTGTCTAAGTGTTGAAAAATGAGGTGTTTTCTTAGCTTAATACTCTGTAAAACTTTAATATTGCTGATCTAAGTAAGTCTTTTCTTTGTTACATATATTCTTTGTGGGTGATTATCTTGATTAATCCATTTTACTATTGTAGAATGTAGAGAGAAGTTGATAGAAGAACTAGACAAGATATTAGAAAGATTACACAAGATGTACCATGGAGAAACCCTTTCAGGAAAAACTCCACCAAGAATTATTCTATTTTCAATCTCTGAATTACAATAGCTCCAATTCTTGCTTGAGAATGCTTCTTCTGTCTTTACCAATCTTCTTCACGCCTGCAATAACAATTATGACAACTCTATTCAACTTGAATGAGATATAGAGACAATATGCAACCTTGTAATCTCCAAATGGTGATAATTACGATGCACAAGCTCAAGCCCTTGAAAAGGTATGGCATATTGCTTCAAGTTGAGTTCTACCGTGAAGACCAAAGCTTAGAACATGTGCTTTGCCCATTTGGGCATCCCAAACTAAAGCTACAACTCATCCTTCACTTTGGTGATAATTACAAAGCTCTTCCTCAAAGATGGCACCCAAAAGAGGGTCCCACTTAACAGAGCCTTCAAAAATATCTTATCATGCATTGGAGTTAATTCCAAGAAAGCATCTTAGGCACCCAAGTTGGTTCCAAGTGATTTCTAGTTAACTAAAAAATTTACTCAACACCATTCCCAAAGAATGGTCATCCCTTGTTAACTGGAGGTAGTCCCTGTTATCTATCATACAACTCAATGTTATTAGCCATGTATTACAAGTTAACTAAAGCTAACTACATGCAACTCAAAATAACCAACATGCATGCAACTAAAGATAACTGAACCGAACTGAATTGAACTAAACTGAACTAAACTAAACTAAACTAAATTGATTCTGAACTGAACTAAATTAAACTGAACTGAACTGAACTGAATTGATCTGAACTGGACTTAACTGAACTTAACTAAACTTCAAGCATGCAAACATCAAATCCTAACTCCTAGGATCTTTACATGCATTCAAAAGTGTTAACTGTTTCTTCGTATAGTTAACTGAACACAAGGTGAGTTTCACCTTACCATGCGAGTGTCCCATGTGTCCCTATTATTTAGGAACTCACTATGGATGCCCTCACATACTTCTTACATTTAGAATTAATTAAAAATGTCAATAATCATGATTATTTCATCAAATATTAATCTCATCCTAATCTTAGTGTTATTGAACACATTCCAAGAATCTAGGAGATACATGAAATAATTAATGTTTAGGATTTGCAATTGAATGGCAACCTATTTCCAACACTAAGAACTCGATGATATGCACAATGTAGAACTTTTACATCTTTGGAATATAGTGCCAACCTATTCATAGGTGGTAATGTTATTATTTCTTTGTTTAAAAGTATTTGTAATTTCCTTTCACTTTCAGGTGGTGGACGAGGACATTTTAGTTTTCTTAACTTGTAAGGCCTTTTTTGTTTGCTAGATTCACCCTTTTCTCTAATTGAAGGAGGGGGACCTAAAGTGATCATGTCATCCTTTTCATATTATTAATCAAGGGTTGCTCTCTAGGAAGAAGGACATTCAAATTGGGAGGGGAGTCAAAGATCACCATACCATCATCTCAAAGCCTTAGATATTCCTTAGGAGGATTGCTATTATGAGAGTGATCTTGATATCCTAACCCCTTTGTGTTTTCATCCATTAGTTTTTGTTCTAAGAGTTGATGAATTTCATGTTCACTTTTTGTATCACATCCTTGTTTTCTCAAGATTGTGAAGCCTTTGCCATATATTTCTTCAAGGTTGATTGGAGTGTTTATTACTTTATTATCATAAAATGGTTTAGTGTTTTCTTGTCTAGAGGAACTAGGTTCACCTATTGTAGGGAACTTAGGTTCAAATTTTGTTTCAGGATGTAAGTAACCAAACATCTCAAGAGGCGGTATGGTAGGAAGATTTGGTTGGTTCATGGATGGATAAAACGATGCATTTGTTGGGAGTTTGTTGGATGTTATGGATGTGTTGTTGATATGTGGTTGTCATTGATGTCAACACTATTAGCATTTGGTGTATCAGTTGTTGTATATGTTAAGGATATTGAGAAAATTATAAGAAAAAGTGTTCCAGGTTCCTAGTGGAACTATGCAGGTCATGAAGGCATTTTTTTTATACGTAAAAGATTAGATTATGTGGATTAATGAGCTTATTTTTGAGTATGTCTAGATCATCTACCAAAAGTTTCATATGTCTGCATGAAGTTCTATGTGAGTTATGGTCTGGCAGTGTTTTGTTAGTCTTTGTCAGTGTTCCTAAATGAAGATTGTGTGATTCTGGTTATCTCAGTTGTTACAGATGCTTCTCTATTGTTTCTTGGTGTTCTCAGATGTCTCTAATTCATTCTCTATCTTTGGGGTACGTCCACTTGATCCGGTGAGCTCGAGTGGTTGAAGATATTTGTGCACATGTTCATTTTTTCATATTCTTGGTCGACATGTTAGTGGTAGCGTGTTGTGGATCTTCATGGTGAAATTAATTAAAGTATTTTTTGTGTTGGAGATATTAATTTGGGTCTCCACTATGTTGTGGCCAACCTTGGTGGATCCACATTGAAAATATAATTGTAAAATTGGGCTGACATTGAAAATATATTTTATTTTTCTTGGTTGACTAAGTTGTGATGAAATATCATGTAGTAGATATATAAGAGAAATTGTGTGATTGGTGGAAAGCATGCTCTGTGTGCTCCTATGTGTGTATGTGTGAATATAATTACTGAGCAAAGTGTGAAGAAGATTGTGTGAAGTGTGAAGAAGTGTTGAGCTTAATTGGAATTGTAATTAGGCTTGAGAAGAAGCTATTTTCTCAATTCATACCCTTTGGATTTTTAATCCAACTTTGTTGGGTAGTGAGCCCCATTTTGTAATTGAGCAATGAGCTCTAGGTAGTTTGCTTGAATGCATGTGCATTCCCCTTATTATTTTTCATTATACTTTTAGTAGGGTATAATCTTGTGGACTAACATCCACCCTGGTTTTTCCCCTAACAGGATTTCCACGTAAAAAATCTTGGTGTTCTTTGTCTCTTTGATGTGTTAATTATTGCTTATGGTTAATTATTCATTCATTAGATCTAAGATTAAGGATAAGTTAAGTTAGAAAAAGTTTAAATTTCTATGACAACTAATTCACCCCCCTCTCAGTTGTTTGTCCTTGTTTTTCCAACAATTGGTATCAGAGCTAGTTCTTTGAAGAAGTCTAATAGCTTAAGGTGATCTGGGATGGCAACATTCAAGAAGGAAAATCCTAGATTTGATGGCACCAACTACTCATTGTGGAAAGTCAGGATGCAATTTCATTTGCAGTGCATTGGTGATGCTTATTGGAAGATTACAAGAGATCAATATACTATTACTTAGAATGGTCCCTCCTCTGTTGATGAGATCAAAGATGTTGAAATTAATACCAGAGCTATAGAAGCATTGGTGAGCACTCTAACAGATTTGGAAATTACTAATGTGATAGGCTTGCAGATAGCTCATGAGATCTGGATGAAGTTGGAAACTTTGTATGAAGGAGATACACAGGTGAAGATGGCTAAGCTATAGAGCTTAAAAGGAAAGTATGAGAATTTTAAGATGGATGAAGATGAAAATATTACTTCTTTTATGTAGAGAGTAAATGAAATAGTGCTAGGCATTAAATGTGTTGGTGGTTCAGTGAGTGAGGATGAAATTGTGGCTAAGTTTATCAGATCATTGCCTCCTTACAAAATGAAGGTTCATGCTATTCAGGAATTTATGTCTATAAACAAGACAACAAGAGATACACTGATAGGGAAGCTTGCTGCTTTTGAAATAAGTGAATTTGGGGAATCTACACCAAAAAATGAATTTGCATTCAAAGCTACTGTATCTGGAAGTTACAGGAAGAGATACAGTCTGGGAGAGAGCTCTAGAAAGATATCTAAATATGATGAAGAATTGAAACAGCTTGAAGAAAAAGAAAGAGAATTACAAGAATTGGAAGCATTGATTACAAAGAAAGAAGGAAGAGGAAAAGGTAAGTAAGAAGATGTATTGCCTATTAAATGTTTTTCATGCAGTAAGATAGGTAATTTTGCATTGAAAGATGTCCTAAAAGAGTTCCTAGGTCTAAGCCTAGAAAACCTAGATTCCAAAAGAAATGCTACTTTGCTGAAGAAGTAGTAACTGATGATGAGTATGATAAAGATAATGAAAATGAAGATGAATGGGCTTTCATTGCTACCATTGAAAATAAATTTGTGCCCACTGAATCTACTGAAGATAAGAAAGCTCTTGTAGCCTGAGTTGAGGAGAAAGATGAGTGGGTCATTGATAGTGGATGCTCACATCATATGACTGGTGATAAAATCAAGTTTGTGAGCCTAGAGAAGTATGGTAGTGGGATTGTAAGATTTGGAAGTAAAAATGCTTGTGTGATTCATGGAAGAGGTTCTATTAGCCTTGGTGGTAAGGAAAACATTGATAATGTTCTCTATGTTGAAGGCCTAAATCATAACTTGTTAAGTGTTGGATAGATGGTACATAAGGGATATGATTTGTAGTTCAAGAATGGAAAATGCAAGATTCGTGGGAGTTCCAGAAACATGATTGCTACTGGTGTGCAAACTAAAGATAATATTTTTCACTTGAATACTACTAGTGGAAGTTGCTTAATTGCTCAAATAGATGAAAGTTGGTTGTGGCATATGAGTTTGTGTCATGTAAAATTTGACAACATTATCAAGATAAGTTCTACTCAAGCAATAAGAGATCTACCTAGGTTAGTGAAGGCTGCTAATGTAATCTACCAAGAATGTCAGATGTGTAAACAAACTAGAGTCTGCTTTCGAAGCAAACAATTTCATCCAAATAATGTGTTGGAATTGCTACACACTGATCTTTGTGTTCCCTCTAGAGTTAGAAGTATTCATGGAGAAAGGTATTTTATGCTGGTCATTGATGATTACTCTAGAATGATTTGGGATTTTTTTTTAAGAGAAAAGTGTGAAGCATTGGACAAGTTCAAAAGTTTCAAGGCCATGGCAGAAAATGAAAAAGGTTTGAAAATCAAATCTCTGAGATCTAACAGAGGTGGAGAATTCATTTTAAAAGAGTTCAATTCTTATTGTGAAGAACATGGAATTAAAAGACAGTTATCTGCTCCTCGAACCCCTCAACAAAATGGAGTTGTAAAAACAAAGAATAGAACAATTATGGATGTCACCAGAACAATGATAATGGAAGGGAATGTGTCTCAAATGTACTAGAGTGAAGTGGTAAGCATTTTTGTATATACTTTGAATCGGGTAAATGTGAATGGTAATTCTGGTAAGACCCCTTATGAATTATGGTTCGGTTACAAGCCTACTATTAAGTATTTCAAGATCTTTGGAAGCAAATGTTATATCAGGAGAGATGATGATATAGGAAAGTTTGATGCTAGAAGTGATGAAGGGATCTTCCTAAGTTATTCCACAAAGAACAAGGCATACCGATGCTATAGCAAAAGACTGAGAAAGATTGTTGCGAGTGCAAATTTCAGAGTTGATGAGGACTCTGTCAAATCATCTAGACAATACAACTACGATTTAGATGAAGACAACACAAATCAAGGAAGAACACTCAAACATCGAATCTACTTTAGATTATTCCATATGCTCTGGTGAAACAACCACAAGTTTTTTTGAAAAATCAAGTTAGTTAGGAAACACAGACAAGTGCAAGTGTAGAAGAAAGTTTAGAAGACACAAAAGTCTGAGAAAGTACCAAGACTCCAAGGTATGTAAAGTTGAATCACTCTGAAATTCAAATCATAGGAGATAAGAGCAAAGGAGTGCAAACTAGAAGAAAAATTGCAGAAGAATATTGTCTGATTTCCAAGATTGAACATAAGAGTGTCACTAAATCTTGTCAATATGAACATTGGCTGGAAGCCATGAAAGAAGAACTGACACATATTGAAAAGAATGACACATGAACACTAGTTCCTAGGCCCAAAGACAAAAATGTGATTGGTACTAAGTGGGTATTCAAAAACAAGTTGAATGAGGAAGGTGAAGTCATCCGAAATAAGGCAAGACTGGTATGTAAAGGGTACTCTCAAATGGAAGGTATTAATTTTGAAGAAACCTTTGCCCCTATTGCTAGAATTGAAGCAATAAGATTATTTCTTGCTTATGTTGCTTATAAGAACTATAAAGTCCATCAAATGGATGTAAAGTTTGCATTTTTGAATGGGGAACTAGAAGAAGTGTACATTGAATAGCCAGATGGATTTTAGCTAACAAATAAGGAAGATATGGTTTGTAGATTGAAGAAAGCTCTATATGGATTCAAACAAGCCCCCAAAGCTTGGTACGCCAGATTGGACAAATATCTACTGAAGCTTGGATTCACTAAAGGTACTGCTGATAGTAACTTATACTTCAAATTAGATCATGATAAGGAGTTAATCATAGAAGTCTCTATTGATGACATCATTTTTAGTGGAGATGATAATCTATGCATGAAGTTTGTTGATGAGATGAAGAGTGAATTTCAGATGAGCATGATTGTTGAAATGAAGTTCTTTCTGGGATTGCAAATTACACAGTTGGACTAGGGGATTTTCATATCTCAGTCCAAATATGTGAGAGAACTATTGAAGAAGTTTGGAATGGAAAACTCGAAACCTGTTGGTACTCCCATGGTAACTGGATGTAAGTTGACTTGGAATGATGACTCTCCTAAAGCAAATCAAACCAGATATAAATCAATGATTGGTGGATTGCTCTACTTGACTCAGACTAGACTGGATATTATGAATGTTGTATGTATGGTCACTAGATTTCAAGCTGATCCAAAAGAATCACATGTGACTGTTGTCAAAAGAATCTTTAGATATTTGAAAGGAACAATTGACTTTGGACTTCGGTATCCAAAGGATGATGATCTCACTTTGTGTGCATACACTGATTCAGATTGAGCTGGTGATGTAGATGGCAGGAAAAGTACTAGTAGTGGTGCTTTATTCCTAGGGAAGAAGTTGGTATCCTGGTTAAGTAAAAAGAAAAACTCAATTTCTCTATCCATTGTTGAAGCAGAATATATTTTTGTTGCAAATAATTGTACTCAAGTGATATGGATGAAACAAGTGATGAAAGATATCAAGGTAATATATGAAGAGCCTATTTCCATATACTATGACAATTCAAGTGCAATAAATATATCAAGGAATCTAGTATTGCACTCTAAGACAAAACATATATCAATCAAGTTTCACTTTCTGAGGGAAAAAGTAAATGAAAAAGAAGTCAGACTGGCATATGTGCCTACCAAAGAACAAATTGTAGATATATTTACTAATCCATTGTTGAAAGATACTTTTGAGTATCTCAGAGGAATGCTAGGGGTAATTACCCCTCCTGATAAGAACTAAATGATGCATTTACTTGCATCAATCTATGAGCCTCATTGCTATATTATGATCTAGATTGATGTTACCATGGCTGCTACTCAGGGGGAGTAGTCAGATGTGTAGATATGTGGTTTAGAGCGTATTGAAATTTCATGATTACCTTTTCCATTTATGTCAAAGGGGGAGAAGAGTAATGTGAAAAATATCTTAGGGGGAAAAGAGCTACATGAAAAATCTTTTTAGAAATGAAGTGCAGAAGAAGTCAGCATGTTGGGTTGATGGTATTTTTCACACCATGTGTTGCCATCAATGCCAAAGGGGGAGATTGTTGGGAGTTTGTTGGATGTTGTGGATGTGTTGCTGATATGTGGTTAGCATTGATGTCAGCACTATTAGCATTTGGTGTATCAGTTGTTGTATATGTAAGGGATATTGAGAAAATTATAAGAAAAAGTGTTCCAGGTTCCTAGTGGAACTGTGCAGGTTATGAAGGCATTTTGTTTTGTACATAAAATATTAGCTGATTTGGATTAAAGGGTTTATTGTTGAGTATTTCTAGATCATCGACCGGAAGTTTCAGAGGTCTGCGTGAAGTTCTGTGTGAGTTATGGTCTGACAATGTTTTGCTAGTCTCTGTCAGTGTTCCTGAATGAAGATTGTGTGATTCTGGTTATCTCATTTGTTGTAGATGCTTCTCTATTGTTTCTTGGTGTTCTCAATATGTCTTTAGTTCATTCTCTATCTTTGTGGTACATCCACTTGATCCGGTGAGCTCGTGGTTGAAGATCCTTGTACATGCTCAGTTTTTCATGTTCTTGGCTGATATATTAGTGGTAGCATGTTGTGGATCTTTGTGGTGAAATTAATTAAAGTATTTTTGTGTTGGAGATATTAATTTGGGTCTCCACTATGTTGTGGCTGACCTTGGTGGATCCATATTGAAAATCTAATTGTAAAATTGGGCCAACATTGAAACTATATTTTATTTTTCTTGGCTGACTAAGTTGTGATGAAATCTCCTATAGTTGATATAAGAGCGATTGTGTGATTAGTGAAAAGCATGCTTCATGTGCTCCTATGTGCATATGTGTGAATATCATTACTGAGTAGAGTGTGAAGAAGATTGTGTGAAGTGTGAAGAAGTGTTGAGGTTAATTGGAACTGTAATTAGGCTTGAGCAGAAGCTATTTTCTCAATTCATACCATTCAGATCTTTAATCCAACTTTGTTGGGTAGTGAGCCCCTTTTAGTAATTGAGCAGTGAGCTCTAGGCAGTGTGCCTAAATGCATGTGCATTCCCCTTATTTTTTTCATTATACTTTTAGTAAGGTAGAATCTTGTGGACTAACATCCATCATGGTTTTTCCCCTAACAGGGTTTTCACATAAAAAATCTTGGTGTTCTTTGTCTCTCTAATGTGTTAATTTCTTATGGTTAATTATTCAATCATCAGATCTAAGATTAAGGATAAGTTAAGTTAGAAATTTTTTAAAATTTTGTGACAACTGATTCACCCCCTCTCTCACTTGTTTGTCCTTGTTTTTCCAACAAAATTAGCTTCAAGGTTGTCAATACAATCATTTAGGAACTTGTTCACACTTCCATCATCTTCTCCAATGATGTCAACATCACGAGGAGGACATTCATTAGGAATTGAGTGAGCATGTGTAAGTTCAATGTCATTGGGGTCATTTCCAAAGGCACAACTTGACATATATACTAAGGATTTTAATGACATCCAAAGCTTGTTAAAATACATATCCATGATGCAAATTTTAGGTGCTAAATTATGCAATAATGTAATTTTGATTTTAAGCAATGCACAAGATGAATGAAATTAAGCTAGATGCAATGAATTGAATGAAACAAAAAAATTGCAAACTAAAATAGAGACATAACAACAATAAACAACAACCAAGAAACTGAACTATAAATGCTAGAAAATGCAGTGAAAATTATGCAATGGCACTAATTCACCTAAGGTGGCGAATGAGTCCAGGTAGTAATTTTTTTTGAATTTTTTTTGAATTTTAGAATTGATTTTTATGCATTTTAAGTTTTCTAATGCAATTCTGAAATGAAAATGCAGAATTTTACTATTTTTCAATGAAATTAAGTGCAATAATGCAAGCTAAATGAACTTTTCACTAATGCAAATTTTGAAACCCTGGAATGCAAATTAAATAATGCAAAACAAAACGCAATGTTAATGCAAGCTAAATCTAGGATTTAAATGCACTCCAAATTAGAAATATGATTCTCTATATGTAGGTTCACCAAAATGAATAAGAAAATTTTGTGCTCTCACTTTCACTTCTAAGGTTTTGCAACCTAAAAGGAGGGGACAAAACTCCACTATTCGCTCAAGAACAAACCCTTGAGATTTTAATGAAAAGGATATTGAAATCTGAAAAAGGGAGCGTTTTAAGGAAATGAGAAAAGCTAATGAGGGTTCACCACCAAGTGTAAACTTGGAAAATACAAAAATGCTTGAAAACATAGTGTGATATGCAAACTAATGCTAAATGACCTAAGAATTCAAGTAAAATGTAATAGAAAACTATGAAACTGGAAGTTTACACTTGGAAAACCGAAGAAGGAAGAATGGAGGTCTGGATCATTAAAAATTCTAATGTTGAAGCTAACTAGGACTTATACGCCAAGCCAGGCAAATCAATTCATTTTTTTAGAAAATGTGTATAGGAGTAGGTTTTAGCCAAAAGGGTAAGTTTAGATCTGCAAAAATCTTGTTCATGCTTTTACAGTGGGACTCATTTTCCAATAGCGGTGAATCAGTCCATTTTTGCTTTTTTGGAATTCTGAAGTGGATTTTGTAGCTCTCAGTTTTCTTTGCTCTTTTTGACTAGTTTTTGGATCCGAAATTGCAAAATTCAGCCTATAGACCTTCTTTGAGCGTTGATGACAATTTTTACAATTTTGAATTGTTTTGACAACTTGATGATAACTTTTCCAATCTTGCTCCTTGACAAATCTGCAACCTAGACCTGCAAATCACATGCAAAGAGAGGGAAAAATGTTGTGGGGGTTAGTGAATAGGGGTTTGCCTTGGTCAAACCCCTTGTTGGTAATTAAACCCTTGGAAATGAAATGAAATAGAATAGAGAATGGTGAATGAACAAGTAATGATGTTGCAACTCACCAATCCCTTGTAATAAGGTGTTGCAAACATGTAATTGATGGCTCTAATGGATGTAGACTCATAATCTTGTTTGATTTTGATGCAATGCTTGCTTGAAACACAAATCCTACATTACAAATGTTAGCTCTAAAACAACATGATTTAAACAATCCTTGACATGATGAATGACACTTGAAGAATGCTCTTGAATGCTTGAAAATTTTCCCTTGAAATGCCTTGAATTGTCTTATGAATGCTCAAATGCTCTTGTGAACTATATGCATGACTATTTGATTGCTTGATTAGATAGTCTGAAATGAGAGAAAGAACCTTGTATTTATACTCAATTATGCCATAATTCCCAAAATTACAACACCACAAGCCGACGTTGGATCTTGGAGAATAAACACCCGCTAGAATTTTAAATTAAATTTGAAATTTGAGTTGAAGGGGACTCATTTGCCACCCTGGGCGAATGGGTCCCATTAAGGGGACTCATTCGCCCATAATGGAGAATGAGTCCCACCTTAGGAATTTAAGGTGGGTTTCAGGATTTTAATATTTTAAATGATATTTATTGGGATTATTCTCACAAATACACATAAATAAGACCCGTGGATGCAAAATGGGGCCAATTAAAGCATAAGAAAGCCCAATTATTAATGAAAAACCTAGGAAAGTGTGAAAGTGTGTCACAACACTTTACAACACTTTTAAATAAGGCTTGGTAAATGATGAAAAGAGTGAAGGCATGTTATAACACTTTACAACACTTAGGTAAGGTACCATTTGAATCCTATTAGTTCACAAGGGCCCAAGACCTAATGTGAATGTGTTATCCACATTACAACACTAAATCAAGGCAACATTAAGCCAAAAATCCATAAGCATCCAAACAAGTGCAAAAAATGTCAAAGAACCCTTTTTTTGACACTACACTCTAATATACAAATATCTCATATTCTTAAGTGAACTTAGGTAGTGTATCATCTAATGTTGGCCATAGTATCTTAGACATGAAAAATCTAGTCATTTGGGGTTTTTGGCTATAATAGTTGTGTGGTGTAAGATTCTTAATGGAAGAGTTTTCTTTTTTTTTAGCTTTTTATTTAAAAAAATGACTAATATGAAAGAATCAAATGTTTTCTAATCCACGTGTTTTAGGAAGAAAAATTATCCCCCCATCAAGAAAAAGGAATTATTTTTATAAAATTTTACAACAATAAAGAAAAAAGGAAAGAGTTCATTTTTGACTAATTTTTGTGTAGCTAGTGAATATTATAAAAAATACAATATGTTGAGAAGGTAAAGTGATCCTATATCCAATTAAATTAACTAGAATTATCTCCTTTTCACTTGACTCAACACTTAAACATAAATTGACTAGGGTTTAATAATTAGCTCAATTCCACAATGGAGAGCCAATCCCCTAGTGTTTATGTTTATTTTGTGTTGTGAGGATGATAAATTTGATGTGTGATTTGACAAGCCTATTTGACATATAACCCTAGATCTAGAAATATAATTTAGTATTCAAACAAAAAATGGAAAGTTACAAAATTGACCTAGATATGTGAACTAATAACAATGAGGAACTTGCACTATGAATTTGAGTTTGAATCGGTTGGTCTAGGATGCAGGGTGAAGCCATAATAGTGGTTTACAATTTTATGGAGGAAGGAAAATTGAGAAAAAATGACCCCATGGCAAAAAAATTGGTTTTAGGGGTTTGCATGAACCTACATGTTCGACCGAACCATAAAGGGGTTCGACCGAACTAGGGTTCGAGCGAACCCATTACCTATTGGGCCCACATTTTCCACCCAAAAAACAAAGGGAAAATGCATATGAGTGGGGGTTCGAATGAACCCTGGTTTGCTAGAACCCTTGGGGGTTCGCTAGAACCCCCCTGGTTCTAGCGAACCCCCTTTTTCCCTAATTTTTTAATTTGTTCACACAAAAACCTAAAATTTTATGCTTTCAAGCTCCGGTTGAGGATGAAAATCAGGGAATATTTAGAAACCAAACTTGGAATCGAGTAGCCTTCAGAACAAGCTATCCAATGAATATAATTTTAGTATGTTTTAGTTTTATTATCTATCTATTTTTTAAGTTTTATTAAATATAGGTTTTTATCGAAAACAAAACTCTTTGTTCTGCACAAGTGGAAAAATAGAAGATCATAAAAAAAAAAAAATTAAAATATGAGTGCACCAGATATTGAAGTCCCTGATTCAACAAAAAAAAAAAAGAATTTCGATACATACATGAAAAGTTATGCGTTATACGGTCGCATGTCTGAATTGTCATTTGATTGACTTTAACTTGATTAAAGAAAAAATATTTAATAAAATAATAAAACCAAGTGGAAGCACTAGAGATCGGAGTTAGAAATCTAAATTTGAAAAAAATGGAATTTTATCCTTCATGGAAAAAGTTATGCTATACGGCAGGCGCCACTTTTAAAAATGTTGTTTTTAAAACCAATTTTTGTGGGAGATGGAAAAAGAAGTGCAACCGATTCCAAAAATTGAAAAAAATATTTTTAGAATCTATGTACAAAATATGACAAGACTCTAGTTTGCATCATCTTCAAATTCCTTACAGTTTAATCACTATAGATGCCCGAATGTGGAGATTGTGTTAAAAAAAATATCAGTGTCCAGTTTGGCCAAAAATTGTAAACCACTATTGTGGGATCACCCTGCAATGCACGGGAAAACCCACAAAAGTGGTTTACAATTCAAATGATGAAGGAAAACTTGTAAAAATTGACCCCATGCCAAAAAATTTCATTCTGGGGGTTCAAATGAACTCATTGGCTCGAACAAACCAAAAAAGGGTTCTCTCAAACTAGGGTTCGAATGAACCCATTTAATGCATGCACGGTCCAAAAAAAATGAAAAACTCTTTTAGGAAGGGGGTTCGAATGAACCCTAGTTCATTTGAACTCCTGCGAACCCCCCCTTGGTTCTAGTGAACCCCCCTTTTCCCTGATTTTTTACCTTGTTCACAAAAAAAAACCTAAATTTTTACACATTGAAGCTTGGGTTCAAGATGAAAATGGAGGAATCATCACAAACCCAACTGGAATCAAGTAGTCCTCAGAATGAGCTATCTAACAAATATAATTTGAATATGTTTTGGTTTTATTATGTATTTATTTTATTAGTTTTATTAAACATAGGTTTTTCATCGAAAATGAAGGTCTATGTTCTGCACATGTGGAAAAATAGAAAATTATCAAAAAAAATTAAAAAATATGAGTGCACCAGCTATTGAAGTCCTTGATCCAACAAAAAAAATGAATTTTGATATATATAAAAAAAGTTACGCATTATATGGTTGTTCTATGTCTGAATTGTAATTGGTTTCACTTTGAAACAAGTGATTAAAAAAATATTCAATAAAAAACTATCTAACCAAGGGGTGAAGCCATACTAGTGGTTTACAATTTGATGGAGGAAGGAAAATTGAGAAAAAATGACCCCATGGCAAAAAAATTGGTTTTAGGGGTTTGTATGAACCTACAAGTTCGACCGAACCATAAAGGGGTTCAACCGAACTAGGGTTCGAGCGAACCCATTAATTATTGTGCCCACATTTTCCACCCAAAAAATAAAGGAAAAGTGCATATTAATGGGGGTTCGAATGAACCCTAGTTCGCTAGAACCCCTGGGGGTTCGCTGGTTCTAGCGAACCCCCCTTTTCCCTAATTTTTTAATTTGTTCACACAAAAAACCTAAATTTTTACGCTTTCAAGCTCCGGTTGAGGATGAAAATGGGGGAATATTTAGAAACCAAACTTGGAATCAAATAGCCTTCAGAATGAGCTATCCAATGAATATAATTTTAATATGTTTTGGTTTTATTATGTATTTGTTTTTTTAGTTTTATTAAACATAGGTTTTTCGGTGAAAATGAAGGTCTTTGATTCTCGCACATGTGGAAAAATATTGATCAAAACTAAAAATTGAAAAATACTGAGTGCACTAGATAATGAAGTCCTTGATCCAACCAAAAAATTGAATTTATATACAAAAAGTTATGTTTTATACGGTCCGCCATGTCCGGTTGTCATTTGATTGGACTTCGAAACTTGATTAAAGAAAAATATTAAATAAAAAAATATCTAACCAAGTGGAAGCACTAGATATCAGAGTCACAAATGTAAATTCGAAAGAATTGGAATTTTATCCTTCATGGAAAAAAAGTTATGCGTTATACGGTGTGCGTCACTTTTTAAAAATGTTGTTTTTTGAAAAATACCAGTTTTGTGGGAGATGGAAAATAAGTGCAATCTAATTTTAAAAAATTGAAAAAATATTTTTAGAATCTATAGCAAAATGTGACGAGATTCTATTTTCATCATCTCAAATTTCCTCATGTTTAGCCGCTATAGTGCCTGAATGTGAAGATTTAGTTAAAAATTAAAAATTAGCAGTCCGGGCTAAAATTGTAAACCACTATTGTGGGATCACCCCAAGTGGAAGCACTAGATATCGGAGTTACAAATCTAAATTCGAAAGAATTAGAATTTTATCCTTCATGGAAAAATAGTTATGCGTTATATAGTGTGCGCCACTTTTTAAAAAAAATTTTGAAAAAAAGCAATTTTTGTGGGAGAGGGAAAAAGAAGTGTGATTTGATTCCAATTTTTTTTTTAAAATATACTTTTAGAATCTACAGACAAAATGTGATGAGACTCTAGTTTGCATCATTTTCAAATTCCTCATAGTTTAGCCACTATAGGTGCCTGAATGTGAAGATTTAGTTAAAAATAATAATTTCAGTGTCCAATTTGGCCAAAAATTGTAAACCACTATTGTGGGATCACCTGCACCCTAGATTGGAATCTTGACCTTTTGAATCTAAAAGTTTTGAGATCTAGATTAAGGTCTACACTATGTTTCCTAAGATTGACACCCCCTAAAACCTTTAGATTTGACCTACACACATGAAAATAGGGGAAAATGTTGTGCTATATAGGTGTTTTCCTAAGTCAAACCTCATGTTCATATTTCTACCTCCACGTACGATGACTGATGATGATCAAGAGGGCATACCCTAGGTCAGGTAGAGACCAAAATAATATTAATGATTGATTGAAATTGATAAATGACAAATGATAATGTTACTTTGACATGAAAACCCTTGATCAAGTGATGTCACACAAGTTTCCACAAAAGTTGATTGATGGATGCCTTGATTGCTTGATAGACATGCACAAAAGGTTAATTCACATACATAATAGATTGATGAAGCTAGCATGTAGAGGATGAGTCAATACATCTTCTTGATTTGGCATGATTTATCATAATGAATTCTTTAACATAATTGATTCCTTCATCTTTATGTCTCGTAATCTTGAACTTGATTGATGAAATTGTTGTAATAATGTTGCTAATTTTTCCCTTGAATACCCTTGATTGATTTTAGGATCTATTTTCTCAATATATTTTCTAGGGTTTGAAATGGTGAAAATGCGTGTATTTATATTGATAAATAAAATTAGAAAATAAAATACTGATGGCCAACAGATAAAATTGGAAATTCAAATAACAAATTATCGACATCGACATATTTAAATTTGGGGCCAACAGAGGTGGTCTAAGGTTCAGTGTACCCTAGACTAGATCCACCTTTTTCAAAGTCTGAAAGTGTTAAGGGAAAAACATTAAATGCATAATTTCATTTCCCATGTTTTATTTCTAAAGATATTTATAAAACAAATAATTAATTATGCATAATTAAGTCCAAGCACATAGGGGGAGCTATTTACCTAGTGTGAAATTGTCAAGGGTGGAAATTTTCAATGTTACACAATCTAATGGCTATGTAGATCATAGAACCAACTTTTGTATGCTTTTTTTTTTTTTCTAAGAAGTGGAAACTCTATGCCCAAGCTATACCTAGTTTCATGAAAGTGCTCTGAAAGAGCCTTCAAGGAAAGAAATGAGCCCCCCTTAGTATAGGCCTTGGTCACCCACATGATTAGGCACTAGATGATAGGGGATGGTGGCTAGAGTTAGGGCCCACTAGGAACTAAAAATTAGCCCCTTAGATCCAATAGGAAATGCAACTAGAAACTTGGAAGCTAGAAAGTGATGAAGAGCCAACAAAGCCATGCACAAAATGTGAAAGCGCCAATGGAGCCACATAGGTGGTGGTAGAGGGCAATAGAGGCAATGGTGGTAAGTTTCAATGTGTCACTTCATTAGTGGAGCTTATTTTGACCACCACTTGAGGTGGTGCTATAGTTTTTGAACCACTCAGGGAATGATAATTGTGAGGAAAGCTACTTATGGTGGCAAAAATATTAGAGTTTTGTGGTGAAAAACTAAAAGAAATAATAGGAAAATTATAGTTACAAGGAGAAAAGCCAAAGGTTTTTCAAAAAAAATTGAACCAAAAAAAACCACCTATGTTTCAAAAAAACACCTAATCAATAAAAATGTGCCACTCGAGGAAAAACTATGTTGTTTAATGAAAACCAAAGTACCTAGCCTACGATGAATGTCATACACTATATGGACCTATATATATGTCCATACAATTATAGAAACTTTCCTTGTGAAATCCTATAACCCTTATAAAAATACCTCAAAAAAATTTGAACCTCATTTTCAATGATTTGATAACTATTCCCAAAAATTTTAACATCTTCTAAACATAATGGTAAAGTCTTATTTTCTCCATAAGGTTCTCAATAATACCCTATTATTAATAGACTCCTCAAAAAATAAGAAGGGATTTGTTGATTTTGAGTGAGCTAATACCATGTTGGAATAATGGTGAACCCACAAGCACAACAATCTATCAACAAAAGCTAAAAAACCTTTCGAAAATGAAAGATGTCATATAAATTTCTTTATTACCTCAAGAAATTGAAATTATAAACTAATATAATGAAAAAATAACCCTTTTATATGGGCAAGGATAAAATCATCGAGTCAACTAAGATTGTGTTAAGCTTCTAAATCCTATGAAATGAGACAAAAAGAAAAAAATAACCTCAATAAGTTCGAGAATAAGGTGTGAATAGGCTAGTTAGATAAAGTATTACATTCACAACAACATGGTCTACATCTTCATAATCTTCTTGATGATTGATAACATTGTTAGATGATGAGTAGGTTTGTGGGCTAGTAGCCTTGGTTGATGGTTTGGTGCTTGGAAAGCTTTCTCTCTATCCAAGCCAACACCTTTATCTCTACTTAGAGACTCCCAAATAACATAATAATTGATAATTTTTTGAAGTAAAAATTTATAGTAAAGTTTTGTTAAAAAAGAAATATAGGGGGCACCTCATAGTTATTAAAAAGAGCTTGGTTGAAGACTATCCACCACCTAGATCTCAAAAATTCTTAAATCCTTATAATTATACAAATGGATAAAGAATCTCTTAAAATTCAATGCAAATAATACAATAGTTTTTAGATCTATAAAAAAATGAATATTTTTAATATTTTTTATCTCTATTATCTTGGAATAGAATAATATTTTTGCATAAAATTGATGGCATGAATCAATATATCTTTCCCACTAATGAATTTGACTTGTCACTAAGTTAATTTTCTTCATCATTTTTTTTAATGTACTTGTAAGAGATGGTTGGTGGGGGATTTGATGTTGATGCTCTATAATTCGTGTTTTATTTTTCTCTAATTGCATCAATAGATCTTATTATCTTTTTGGATGATCTATAAAAATTACGGGAGGTGCTATAGAATTTTATTTGGCAATCCCTCTTTCGCATTAGGCTCAATGTTAGGATTCATAGGAGCTACTATGAAAAATTAACAAAAAGCATAAATTTATTCTACAAAATAGAGATAATTTATGAAAATTTTATGGAAAACCTAATAAGAAAACTTGCAAATACAAAACTCTTGCCTCTTCTTCAATGTGGCACTATGAAAAATATAGAGTGGGGATTGCAAATGATTCCAACTAACAAAACACACTCATGGAATAATACAAATCAAGTTATTGAAGGGTTTTAAATTCACAAGTTATGGCAAACCCACGACTTGTGTTTTTTTTAGTAGTATGATGTGCATGTGTTTATGCCTTAGTCACGTTTTTAAAAGTGCATATACGTTTAGGAAAATATGATGATTTTGGCCACTTTTTTGTCCTTCATCTTTGTGAACCACCGACATGTTATCTTCTCAAATATTTTAGATTTGTTTCAATCTTAGCTCGACAAGTGTTAATAAAATGATTTCTCACTAGTGATGTATTCATTTACTAGATAACATTGACAGAGATTAATTAGGTTGTGTTGTCATACAAGAATTCTACTTTGTGCCTCAAACAAAAGTTAATACCTTCAAGATGGAAATGCAAAACATAAAATAAAAATTAAGTAACAAGGACAAAATAGAAAACTGCATATAATTTGAATGAATAATCAAAAAACCTTGCAAAAATATAGATTGTAGAAATATTATTGAAAATAAATTTATCACTATACTTTAAAATTGTTAAAATAAATAATTACACTTTTAACACACTTTCTTACATTTATTCACAACTTAATTTTATAGACTTATTTTTACCAATAAATTTAATATTTATAATAAAAAATAATAACAATTAAACAATCATGCACTACAAAACTAAAAATTTATATATCAAATTAAAGCAGTTATTAAAAAATTGTTGTAATCTAACCTCAACAATTTGTAAATCTGCATTTGAAACAATAGAAATCCCACTTATTTAAACCTGTCTTTTCTACGAATTTTAACATGTTAAACTGATCCGAATTATTTGATACCTTTCGTAAACATCAACAACTATCATATAAAAACGAGTCAAAACCCCACGTTTATTCTTTGGCCCCTTCAAACAAAAATATTAAGTTTATCACCAAAGGAGAATAAAAACAAAAGATCGAACTCAAAATAAAGCATTACGAGCTTAAAACAGGAAAAGCTATGATTACTTCTTGAGCATGCGAAGAATGAATAAAGATTACTCATTTCCAACCTATAATTCACACATGCTTCGAAAATGCAGTTCCTTGATTGAAAAAAGGTAATGGTAAACAGTATTTCTGTCATACATCACTAAATAAATCATATGAAAAGACCAAACATATGCCAAGAAAAAGACGGAGGAGAGAATTTGAGAAACCTATAAAGTTTGCAAGCAACCGCCACTAACTTTTCCTTTTGCTTGTTCTCAATAGATAATTAAATTAGTAAAGCTCAGGGCTGTGTACAGTGACAAGACAAACAGAGCATAATATTATGGTCTGGCTGTTTTTTTTTTTTTTTATGAAGAGTTTTATGTTAAATTTTTATCATATTTTTGATAAAAGTTTAAGAATTAAGGATATCTATTCTGTCGAAGTTGTTTCAGGCACAATCTCAGTCTCACTCTTTTCTATTGTACCTTCAAAAAAATTCAACTTTAAATACATGACTAATCAAGAATATACCATCACTCTGATCAATTATAATACACCAATTAAAATACAATACTTTGATCCTCCTAACTTTTTAAACTGCAAAACTAAATACAAAGTTAAAGAGGTGACATATATGACTTAAAATTGACTGGATGGTTTTTTTAACTCTAAATTACTAGAAAAACTTCATTGTCTGATTGTCCTTATAGTTTAAAACACTACTCTTAATTTCATTTTGTTTTTTATACATATATTCAAAAATATTTTAGTATAATTTGATCTATACATGTTTAGGTTAAATATATAAAATTTTCACAGTTCATAATGATAGCTTGCAGATTTCTGTATTAAACGTGAAAAAAATTTCTTCATCAATGTATGGATGATAGATCATATAATGTAATTCAAATTATCAATAAAGATAAATTGTTCACACTAAAATTATCAATTAAAAAAAATTGCTCACTCTGTTTAATCCAGAAATCTACAAACTAACCTAGTAGGCCTACCAGAAATCTACAAACTAACCTAGTAGGCCTACCACTGAAAATATACTACAGGGAAGTTGAAAATCAAGCCTGACACAAAAATTGTCAGGGACCAGTTGTGACGTCCACGTGGCAAAATTGCCAATGTGGACGAAAAGGTTCTACCTACGGCTGCAAATCAGTTTTTTCTATTTGTCCAAATCAGTTCAGAAATTCCACAACTCCGATGTGTCGAAGAATATAGACCCCTGCTCCCATGTTGGTGACGTCAGTTCCAACGTAGCCGCGTCATCAGACAGGAGTTTGTCCAAATTCAGCAACTGATTGCCGTCGGAATGCGGGAACAAAGATTCCCCCAACACAAAATCCAGGTCCTCGGACATCAACAGACTGTCACTTAAAGTCTCCATTTCCGACAGAGTGGAAGAAAATGGCGGTGACAAGGGCTTCTCCGCCAAGGCGTCGTAATTATTTTTGCAGGTGGAGGAGATTTGGCCCCGCGCGTATTTGGCAGCCGCGAGCTGAATCTGCTGTCGAGAAAGTGAAGACGCAGACGGAATGGCGGGTATGGTGTTGGGAAAATTGAAACTGGCGTGTGGTCCTCTCAGACAATAAACGGCGGCGTCGAAAGCACGGGCTGCCTGTTCAGCCGTGTCGTAAGAGCCCAGCCAAATTTTAAGTCGGGAATTGGGCATTCTCACTTCGGACACCCATTTTCCCCATTTTCTCTTCCGAATTCCCTTAAATTGGCTGGTTTTTTCTCCGTGATTGTCTGGAGGAGGAGTGCAGGCACGCTTTTGTTTGCCGGATTTGTTCATTTTCTTCAAGCAAAATGAAGGATATCAATACTATCCTACGCTGGAAATCGGGAAGGCATTTTCAGTAAGCTGTGAAGAATGGAAAAAGTTAGAAGAATATGAGGGTGCGTGTTGAGGAGAAGATGAGAAATGAGAGTGGAGTATATATAGCGCCGCAAACATGTGGAGTATAGTGGATATATGTGTCTGAAGCGCGTTAAACGTTTCTTAACTGAAGAGGGTGTGGTAATCCGCAGGAGCACTGTTGAAAGGGGGGCTACGACTTTTAAACGTGTGGTAGAATTACTTTTGGTTGTCATCCAAAAACCATTAAACGAACACCGCCAAGTTGTCCATATCAAATGAAATAAAATTGCTCACAACTCAGCGCCAACTTAAATTAGTATGAATGTCCGTGGAAAGCATAAATCTTTATATGGCGAGGACACTATTGGATCTCGCATGTGGTCCATTTATTTAACCACAAACTATACAGGGTTAAAAAGTTAAGTGGGTGAAATGATAACAGGACCCGCCAGATGAAAGTTCTTTAATCGGAATAATCAATAATCAAATCAATTACAATTTTGGGATAGAATATGGAATATTGTACGAAGTTAAGTACATCCGATTGTAGGATGCAGAGCTACAAAACGCCTATCAAAATAATTGTGAAGAAAATAGTCTTTTATGTAGAGCTACAAAATGTCTATCAAAATATTTGTGAAGAAAATAGTCTTTCATGAGGGTTAATCAAGTTAATTAAATAGATCTAATTGATTAGAGATTAAAGGTGAAATGACAACACGACCCGCTAGATGAAAGTTCACGTGAAAGATTTTTTTTATGTTTAATTGGAATAATCAATAATCAAATCAATTACAATTTTTGGATATAATATCGAATATTTTAGAAATCTATATACGATTGTAGGATATAGAGCTACAAAGTATCTTTAAAAATAATCGTGAAGAAAATAGTCTTTCATGAGGGTTAATCAGGTTAATTAAACAAATCTAATTAATTAGAGTTTAAATTAATTTAGATTTATTGTAATAATTAAATTAGTTTATATTAATTAAATAATTTAGATTATCATAGAGTGAACAAAAATAGGTAAATGGTGTCAATAGTGGCATGGTGCAATGGTTAAGTCGTGTTGTTATTCTTGTCATCAAGGTTCAAATCCCATTCAGGTGTAATTGTTGAGAATTTATATTGGGGATGAGGTCCTTCTTAGTAACTTTCCTAGCATGATTATGGATGACCTCAATGAATGCCTTCTCAAACACACTTTGATGGATGAATTTAATATCATAACATTTTCTTTAAGATATATACAATCCCCAAGCCTAAATGGGTTTTAGGTTTATTTATTCTTTTATTTTTGATATATTATTGGTCAAGATGTTTGGTTAACAAAAAAAGAATGTAGAATCAAAAGAGTTATACCAAAGCACTGCAACTTCACCCTTTTTAATGTTGATTCTAAGACCTACAGTCTCTTACTTGTATTGATGTTTTCCAATCAACTGAATTATGGAACAATATATATAATATTAATGATATCAAGTTTCCACAATTCATATAGCTAATTCGAATTATCGTTTTTGGATTTGATTGTGTCTAAGATTTTTGCATCAATGTTTCGGATCACACTCCATGATCCATCATCAGAATGAAAGAGAGCTAGAGGAGAAGAAAAAATGATGAAAGGATGATTTTTTCTTCTCCTTTATCTCTCTTTCATCCTGATGATGGGTCATAGAGTGTGATCCAAAAAGTTGATGCAAAAATCTCAGACAAAATCAAATCCAGAAATGATAATTTGAATTAGATATAAATATTATCAATAAGGCCATGTCTCAAAAACTAACATTGTATCAACATCATTTCGAATGAATGACTATTATCTTTGGTAGGAAGGTATATTATACCTTCAATGGTATAATTGTAGCACATGAGGCCATTAGGTAAGTGCATGAAAATGGGGAACCAACATGGTCAAATGTGGCCACTTTTTGCTTAAAATAAAAAATAATCTTTCATGAGTAATTCAAGACACACACACTCAAAATTTTAAGATGTGCTAAGAACAAGATTAGTAGTGCTCAAAATATAGTTTGTAAACTACCAAATTTTTTTAAGATGGTGGATATTAAGAGGGTCAAAAAGGGGTACACAAAGTGGCTATATTCTTTATCAAATAAATATAATACAATGATAGACCCCCCTAAAATGTTGACTTTTTAAAGTATTTTGTAAATCCCTTTTGTGGAAAGTTAGCTAACATCATGTAGTTTATGCCAAAAAAAAAGCTTTAATGAATATAATATTTTTTACTAATTTTCAAAGTGGACACATCCTAAAAACAAGCATGCTTATCCTTAACTTTAAAAAAATTAATCAATTTTTTAATATTATAAAATAGAATCTAGAAAATCAAAAGTATTTAAAAAAAATTATGAACACATAAAAATGACATTGAAAAAACTATACATGGATTTTTGGAAAAAAATAAAGACACTAGTAAAAATAATTGAAGATCAAAACCTTAATGCAGTTCAATTGTAGAAAAAGAACATGGTTAGAAAGGTAAGAAAGTTTGACATCATCATGAACTTTTTAAATAATATCTTAAAATGTACACATCTAATAAAGATAATGCTTGATATTTAATTTTTTTATATTTTTTATGTCAAACATATATTTAGGCACCTTACATGAAATTCCAACCCTTTGGTTGATATCCAAGCCCAAGGATTGGAATTTCCCAAACAAACTATAACACAAATGTGATACAAATTGTGCACATGTTTTGGTTAACATGAGAAAATAGTGAAATAATTAGAAAAGAGGGAAAAAATATTATTTTAGTCCCACACACTTTGTTTCTACATGTGCTCTATATTTGTCTACACCATACAATCATTCCTTAGATTTTTTTATAAATCCCAATCATTCTTTGACAAAACCAACTATTTTTTTTATTATCTCACATTGATATAGAACATTCTAATCACATGTTTTTGTTTTTGTCTAAAATTTGATATATTCAATCATTATTTTGTTTATTTTGACAAATAATTTATCATTGTTTGTACTTTTTAAAATTCTTTATGATTGATTGTAGTATTTAATAGTTGAGTGTTTTAGCATTTCTTATATTATAAAAAATATATAATTCATTTTTATTGTGCTAATTATGTTAAATAATGATATAGAATCAAACATCATGCCAAGGAAATGAGGAAAAAGGTAAACACCAAAGGAGTTTGAAGTTGAAAATAGATTAATAACTTCAAATTTAAATATATACCATCTATACAAATCTAATTAGATACCCTAGCATCAATTAGAGCAAAAAAAAAGAGAAGAATTTGAGGAAACATAGGTAAAAAATGCAAAAACTTCACACAATTAAGCCATTAAACACTAAAGATGAAGGAATTTCATCTTTTCCAATTAAATTTGATATCAGACCACATTTTGTTGATGGTTCTATGCATATCTTCTTGGTGACAAAGTTTTATGTCCTCAAAGATTGATATTGCCCCTAGATATGTGAAGCTACAAAATTGGAAGTCAACAAATGTTAATGCGAGATTGATCTTTAATGATTATATTTTCCCCCAATTCTTTCTCCAAAAATCCATTTGACAATGCTATCCCCTTGTGCTCTTCCTCTTTGTTCTAGCATTTGATGCCCCTAGATACCTCTTACAACATGTGCATTATAATAACCTAATCCATGACATCTCTCTTCTTAACAATGTTATAGCCCTCAACTCACAATTTATTGATAATAGCTCATTTTTAATTCAAAATTAAAATGATGAGGTAGCTCATACCCTTGATATCTTGGACCTCTTTTGTGTCATCTTAAGTTGCTAGCTAACCATGCATAAGACCAAGATTATTTTAACCAAACTTAATCCCAACCCCATGGATCTCTACTGATTAGTAAGAAATGAAACATGAAGCCAGTACTAGGTACCTCAATTGAAGCCATTACTTGGAAATTTTGGCAACAGCTTAACCTTCAATTCAGCCTCAGTCCTAAAGACAAACAGCCTTTGTTAGACATTCAGAATCTTGTCTCACATTCAGTTACAAAACAACTTCTAAACTGCTCTTATGTTATGACAGCAGCTCACTGCATATAGTTGTTATATTTGGACGGCTGTCGGTGGTGACTGATTTAGTTTACCATGTATTTTGTTCAGCAATCTGCTACTGTCTATGTTCAACGGTTTGCTTTCGTTTGTGTTCTTTGTTTCCTGCTGTCGTAAGCCATTGTTTTAGTTTCGCAGCCTGTCACGTGTCCCTTTGGAAATGCTGTAGGCTTATCCGCTTGTAATACTTTATATGCTGCTTAAAACAATAATTTCAAAATGAAAATGAACGCCAAAATACACTGTAGTTTTTGCAACGACATTATTTCCTCATTTAATATTTCTGGCCTTCCCTTTGGACTTTGGGTTAAAATTAAATTTACCGTTTTAACTCTGTTCAGTCATGACAGGCCCTGCAATGTCCTTATGAATGGATAAGCTAAGCCTTGGCCGTTCACTTTTAACGTGATACGCTAACAAAGACAAACTAATGGTTTGGTCAAGTACAAGATCTCAGGTTAGCCGTCGTTTGTTTTTCGAATGAGGTGACGTATATTGTTGAAAATTTGGCTACTAATATTATTTTTAATTTTTCACTAAATTTTTTTAGATATAGTGTGAGATTTGAGTCTGAAATAAGTCTTCCGTGTGTGTTACACACGTGTTGTGTTAACCAAAATCAAGTTTCAGCTTGCATTAAATGTAAATTAGCTGTTATTTAATGGTAAACACCTTTAAAATATCAGATAAAAGTCTCTAAAATCTCAATTTTCAATTGCACTGAAACATTATATTTCCATTTGAAATGTGATTTTACCAATTATTTAGCACTTATTATTAATTATTTAAAGAACTTGCAGCACATTACATCCATACACACTTATTCACAAACATATACTCTCTAACATATTAACATACATATAATTTTCTATCTGCACAACACATGCACAACACATACTCTGTAACATATTAACATAAACATAATTTTCTATCTTGAAGTGCAACTGCTAGTCAGTATAACAGAATTGGTAAACTGCGGGCATTTCAGAGGAAATCTTGAAAATCAGACGGAATACAAAATTGTGCCAGACGTCCACGTGGTAAAATTGCCAGCATGGACGAAAATGGCTATATCGGTGCTCGAAAAGCAGTTTTTTCTATTTTTCCAAATCAGCTCAGAAATTCCACGAGTGCGCTGGGTCCAAGAACTCAGACCCCTGCTCCCCTGTTGATGACGTCAGTTCCAATGTAGCTGCGTCAATTGACACGAATTTATCCAAATTCGGCAACTGATTGCCGTCGGGATGTCGGAAAAAAGACTTCCACAACACAAAGCCCAGCTCGCCGGAGCCGGAGATCAATTGACGGGTACTCGACGTCTGCATTGCCGCCTGAGTGGAAGAAATTGTCTTCTCCGCAAAGACGCTGTAATTATTTTTGCAGGTTGGGGGCATTTGACCGCGAGCGTATTTGGCAGCGACGAGCTGAATCAGCTGACGGGAAAGTGACGAGGCAGACGGAATGGCGGGCATGGAGTCGGGAAAATTGAAATTGGCGTGAGGTCCTCTCAGACAATAAATGGCGGCGTCGAAAGCACGGGCTGCCTGTTCGGCCGTGTCGTAAGAGCCTAGCCAAATTTTAGCTCGGGAATTGGGCATTCTCACTTCGGACACCCATTTTCCCCCTTTTCTCTTCCGAACTCCTTTAAATTGGCTGCTTTTTTCTCCGTGATTGTCTGGAGGTAGAATGCTGGCACGCTTTTGTTTGCCGGGAAAGTTCATTTTCTTCAGACAGAATGAAAGATATCAAGAACTCAAGTTTTTGCACTCTCTTAGCTGGAAATCTGGGAAGCTCTCTTTCCAGTAAGGTGTGAAGAATGGAAAAAGGTTAAAAAGAATGTTTTGAGTTGAATGTTTTTAAACCGAAGATTTGGGCACCTTTAAAAGGAGGGCTAATGCTTTTAAACGTGTAGCGGAATCACTTTTGGTTGTCATCCAAAAACCGTTAGACGAACACCACAAAATTAAATTGATTAACGTGTGAAATAAAATTTAAAATTTGCTCACAGCTCACCGCCAACTTTATATGCCGACCTGACACTTTTTATTTACCCCCAAAGTAAAAAGGGTAAAACGGTTCGGATTTCTATGGGTGAAAATCGTGTGCAACGTTTTTAACGTTTTTTTGGTTGGCTGGGGGAAAGGGGGGACCACTACAACACATCTTAAATAGGAATTGTTATATGAAAGTGCACGTTAAAGATTTTTTTTACTTTCAAAAAATAATCCTAAATAAAAATTAATTAATTACATTTTAAATATATATTTAGTGTGCAATTTTGAATAAAATCAAGTGCATAGGATGGTAAGATGTACATTACAAGATACTCACAGTTAAATGATCTTTTCTAAGGGTTAAATAAATAAATGCTATTAAATAAGTATGAATTGGTTTAAATTAAATAATTAGAAGAGTAAAAATTTAGAATTTAGAATATTTATTTAAGGGAAGTAAATATAATAAGGGTAGTATTTAGTTATAGGATTAAATAGTGTGTTAATAAGGATATTTTAGAATGAGATCAATATTTTTTAAGATGTATATCAATTAGGGGAGAGCGGTCCATAGTGGAGCAGGTTTCAATAGTGGGGATAGATGTAAGTCCTCAGTGGGTTCCATAGTGGAGCACGTTAATATTCAATTGCAAAACACTTTTTATCCATAAAGTACACAAATTAACAAATCATGTGATGCCACATTGATGCACCAATAAATCATGACTTAGTGCACCACTATCGGCCTCACTTTTTTTTTAGCCTTTTTGGATACCTCAACAAAAAGCATGCTAATGTGGCATCATATTTGATGATGTGCCCCTAAAATTAAAATTTTAAGCAAGTGAGTTGCCAAACAAATTGTTGTACAAAATTGGCGCTGATTTGAAATTTCCATGTAGGATTTTGAGAAATGCAAAATTAGGGTACTCCACTATAGGCCCCTCTCCCCTGGTAATAATATGTAAGGTTTTAATGATTAAGATATATTTTGATTATTTTATTTTATTTTATTTATTTATTTATTTATTTTTAAAAGGTGCAACACACCCATATTATTAGGGGTAAACGCTTTTAACCGGAGCTATGAACCGGGTAGAAGAAACCACAAAAAACTAGCAAACCCGCGAGCACAATGGCCCAAAGAAGGCACAAGGCTTGCAAGCACATTGGTCCGGCGAGGGTTTGAACGCTAGTGGTTGTCACTACAACCAAACGACTTGACCACCGAACCACACCCTTATCGACATTTTTTTATAATTGTATAAGAAATAAATAATTTTGAAATATTTTTAGTTTATTAATATTAATAATGATTTTTAATAAAATTATAACATTTGTCTTTCCAATAATATTCTAGCTTTTAACCATAAGAAGGACTAAGTTATAATTTTTTTTTAGGGATTTTATCTTTCAAATAATGTTGTAGTTTTTTCAATATTCATTATGTAATAAGCTACATTCAAAATGCAACATTCTTATAAATTAAAAGAAATCATAGACATATTTTTGTGTTATAGACATTGGTAGATGCATTGTGTTAAAAATTTGAAATAAATTGAATAACCCAAGAATTTTTTTTAGAGAAAATCAAAGTTACATAAACTAGAAAAACATAAATAATGCAAACTAAAACTTCGAGAGATTATGCAATAGGACGTTGCATTAAGAGCTTCCAAGATGAAAAATACAAGCTAGGTAGTGAGTTTTTATAGAACTAAGGAGACGATGAAGGTGACAAATCAACCAATGATAATTGAATACCAATAACCACCAACATTAAATAAAGTTATGAAAAAGTAAATACTCTACCCTTAAAAGGTGGAGACAACTCAACACTTTATCTCCTAGTTATTAAATGAGAAACTCATTTTATTATCCTAAGCAAGCTTAATAAACATGAAGGAAAAACCTATAACCAAAGGAAAATAAATTATCTCACTAGAAAAATAAAAACCTACACTAATACATTGAACCACTTATTGAATGCTCTAACATGATATTAGAGAAAACTTACAAATACTTTCTCAAATTGTTTTAAACTTGTAAGGTTTTGGACACCTACTTTCATAGTGTGTCTTGGAGCAAAACCAACCCCGTGGTTGTACTTAAAAGGCCCTAGAACTTATATTTTAATAGAAGACACTAGGTTTAAGGAAAAAAGAATTTGACATCTTTTCAAGGGGCTCCAATGGAAATTGTATAGAAATCTATATAGTCTATATAGATCTATATACAATTATACAATTGTATGATTGTTGCACCACCAAAATGTGAAGTCATATTTTTAACTTCTTATAGGCACTAGAAATCCCTTTCTAAGAATTATCCATGGTGCTAAATTATTTTATCATTTTATTTTTTTGTGAATAAAATCATAGTTTGAATCTCCTTTTTACTTGTTATTTTTAAAAGGCATATTTTTTTTCCATGATATCAAAATTAGGTAAAAATAATTAATTATTAAAAAATGTGAGGATTTTGATTGTAACTTGAGGAAGTTCATTTCAAAATATTCTTGTAAAACTATTGCGTGTCGTAAATAGTTTGATTTAAACTTTATTTATTTTCTGTTTTTGTACTACAAACATCTTTTATTTTGGGGGAGCTCTACTTTTAGCAATATTCTATTATGAGGGGTTGTAAGACATATTTTTAGTGTTCATTTATCTTTTTGGTGCAATTCATAATAACTCAAACTAAGACAAATTGAACCTTAATTCACAATAATCTAAGGCAAGATAAACTTCAAGTCATGAGAATCCATCCCACTTGAAGATTATCAATTCACTCCCTCTTCCAAATTAGACGAGTCTCCCTCCATGATAAAGAAGAATTTAAGACCCATAATTACATTTTCATGGGAAATTGGACATGTTGAGTCTCACTCTTTCATCGTCATAGTCCTATGTTTTAGACACTTGTAAGAATTATTTCATAACACATTTATTTCTAAACACATTAAGATAAATTACCAAAATTTATTTTGTGTTTGGAGAATTTCATGCACATCATATTGTGTCTTTTTGTAACATCCCTCCTCTTAATAATCAAGTAAATTCAAGAATTTACTAGAAGGTGATTAAACTTAGTAACCATGAGAGAGATTTTTTTTTAAAATAACATTTGCATGAGTACATGAAATAAAGTACAAATTTTCATGATAATTTTGAACTTGAAATCATATGTAATTGCAGCTAGAATCAAAGAGAAGTTCTTACACTTTTCATTTGTATTACACAAATTACAATTGGAAAAATAATAGTTTTATCTCATAAGTTTGACTGTCATAAGCCATAAAATGGAGTTCACTGCATCCAAAATGTGGCTATCTATCTTCACGAGCCTCAGTGAGTCTTTTGCTACAGAGGGAGAGTATCATCCGAGCACTTTACCTCCAACCACGGACTCAAGCAGTCCCCCACTCGCTTCCTAACAGGAACTGGCCCTTCCCTTCATGAAGGGTATAGATATAAGGAACCGTCAAGCTCCTCCATTTGAGTCCTAGTGATGCATCCTACAAAAATTAATCGACCATACAACTCTAGATCCCTTCTAGCTAAGTATGATCATTTTGATTGGTCATGCCATCTAGACACACACCTCTGACTCGTCTTAGAAACTATCTTATCCTATAGTTTTACTTACTTTATTTGGTACTCTAGACACTTGATCTAGTCTATAAAGAAAATCCATTCTAGCCAATCTAACTTAGAACTTTAATCTTTAATCCAGGATATACATGTAATGTAAAGATTTAGGTATTTCAACCCTTTTAAAAGTCCCTTATTGCATTCTTGCAATATCTAGGGTTTGTGACTTCTTGTCATTTTACTCTCAAGATTCAATACCCAACATCTTTGATACCTTAAATCGAGTTTCGACATTACCATGGAATCTCTTAAGGTATTATAAAGACTTCTTATCTTGTTCTATGGTTTTCTCACCCTTTCTCTGTCAATCAATATATATATATGTACAATGTCATATCCAACATAAGAGTTATAGATTTTCCTATAACCTCCTTGTTTCAATACTAGGATTTAGCTTTTCTAACCCAATACCTGGAAATATAAAAAATACTCATTTTCCAAAGGTAAAAACATAAGCGTATCAAAACGTACAAAAAAAATACTTGTAGTCTTTCCTAGACCACTTGGCATTGCTCAAGTTCATATTTCATGTAGCTTGAATAAGCATGGTATTTGAGGTATTTCCTCACCAATATAATATCTAAAAGAATACTATCACTTTATAATAATTGTTTTGAACTAAGACAAACTTTCAACCCTAAAAGGTTGATTTAAAGAAGATAATATTCTACCTTCGACCCCTTGGTCTACTTGAGTCTACTAACTTTCAACATACATTAAGTTATAAACTCATAAATAAATCCCTTGTCCCATAGAGCTTTATTGATCATAATAGTTTACCCCCAACATATGGAATTGAGTTATGAATCTCTCCTTAAGTCCTTCCTTGAGGTTAATCATTCCAATGATACCCAATCTTAGGCCATCTATGTCTTTTGTGGACTTAGCACTAAAATAAGTTCTATTGCACAAGAACTATGAGATATATCTTTGCATTGGCTAGTTTACTCTCTCTCTTGAGAGAACATAACATAAGTGATAACAAGAAAATAATAGGCTATCTGAGGTTAATCATTCCAATGATACCCAATCTTAGGCTATCTATGTCTTTTGTGGACTTAGCACTAAAATAAGTTCTATTGTACAAGAACTATGAGATATATATCTTTGCATTGCCTAGTTTACTCTCTCTCTTGAGAGAACATAACATAAGTGATAACAAGAAAATAGCACTCCTTTAATTTGTTATGAGACAGGATTGGTTTTATATCCACCAGGTTTGGTATTTCTTTTTAAGAAGGAAAAATAGTCTCATACACAACAGAGGTGATTTTCCCGATTCATCCTCGAACTCAACTAGGCCAAGGAGGGTTTGATGATAGCATACGGTCTTGAACTACCTTTTAAGCATCTATATCACTTAAAACAATCAAGAATTAAACTTTCTTGTTGAGGACATTTAAATAAGTATCACAAGATTCATGCATGAAGTGATTTGTAGGCAAGACTGCCCCACTACTAGTTTTCATAACCGTTATTATCACAATGTATACGTATATACAAGGAAAAGGCTATATCCACTATAAAAGAAGAAAGATTACTTGCCTTATAGTGTACGCGGTAACCCCTGTCACCTCTTGACTATTCTGACTTTGAAATTGAAGTTACTACAGATGTAGCTAGCATTTGAGCTAAGTCTTTCCAACTTGATAGTCATTACTTTCCAAGGCCATATTTATTCCATTTCAGAGGGTTTAGTTTCCCTAGAAAAATTTGTGCAAGACTTGTCTATGTTGACCCTTAGCCTGAACACCATTAATTCCTGCTCACTGGTATTTCCTACCTCTTTTATTGACTCCCAAACCTTCAAAAGTTTTCCCTTTTATTTTTCTTCATATTTTTGGCCAACAGGTTTCTAAATAACTAAATTTTACATTCTCTATTATATGGCAAGCCATGAATGATGGTGACATAGCAATATATCTTATCCACTTTTCTAGCTTCAACATCATTGTTCTCATATCATTTCTATGCTTCCAAGACCATGTGTGGAAGGGGACTCCCAAGCAGCATCCTTTCCAATTGAAGCTACCTTTCATTTTCCTATCTGCCACCATCATAAACAATTATCTCACAAACATGATGTGGGGATAGTTGGAATTCCACCTCTCACAAATCTAAGTTATCAAAAAATAATATAAGTTTCACACCCCCCCCTCTTTGCATTAAGTCCCGACAGATTAGTTATTGATTCATTTCCAAGTTGAGATAAAAGATCGTGTCAAAAATGGTTACTGCCATCCCTTTTCTTTCCAAGAATGGCTCGGTGATGATAAGTTCAAGATTCAGTTTATAATGGTGGTTATCGCATAGATTTAGCTCCACCTAGGTTTGAGATGGACATTGCCATTGCTACGTGCAATTTTTCCCATTATGCAAAATAAGTGCAACATTAGATACTATTTACGGCTCAAGAACATTTAAAAGAGCATTCAAAAGATAACATCAACTACCCAAAAATTACTATGTCATTGCAAGTATTAGATTATACTCATAGAAAGATAGTAATCCTTTACCACCAAAACATTGTCGATGTGGCTTAAACAAAGAACCAATTAGTATTTTAGGAAAGATATATTTATATTTATATATATAGGCGCATCTATGCCTAACTCCACCTTATCCATTCGTGGCTCTTATAACCTTATGTGGATATTTAAATATGGCACAACGGATATAATTGTCGCCAAGAAATGCTTGTCGTGGCCCAAGGTGTGTGCATATGGTTTAAAGATTAAAACTATGCAATTGGTGGTATCTTAGTTTGATCTAATATAGATTAAAAGAATTGAACAATATCAACCAAACATGACTCACGAGATCCTCTTTATTAAGAGTTGAGTCTCATTGGTTAGCTCTTGGCTTATCTAGCCATTATAGATTTTAATCATATATATTTAACATAATAACCTTTTAGGAAACATTTTCTAGTAGTTTCAAGGGAAAGAGTTGACGACATAGATTGTTATGTCATCCAACCAACGTACTCGCCAAGACAAAATGGACTCAATGTTGATCTAAACGATCAGCATCCTCATGCAATATCGTGATGAGAACCAATAATTAAAATCATATAAAGATCACACATCATACATATATGAACATATTTATACATGAGTCATTTTTGTCAAAATAACTTATGCATGCGCATATGTATCCATACATACTTGAACATAAATGTTTGTATGTTGATAGTATCTATGTCTTTGTATGCATATATGCATCCATGCACGCATCTATACGAGTACACATGCTTACCTTATCCCACATGTACTTACATTCATATATTCATTTGTTTTATACAATAAAAGAGAGTTAATAACCCTTAATAAAATCATATCAACACAAAGGTCGAGTAATCGATTACTATCAACAAGCTTCTAAACATGTTAAACAACAAGAACCAGACTTTAAACAACATCGACAACTTGTTAAATCGAGAAATAAACTTAGACCAAAAGGGTCGAATATCACTTACCCAACTCAACTAGGTTCATCACTTTTGCATCCACACTATACCTAAGATGGTAACAACCTGTTCTTTTCCTTGTATCTATACCCTTCTCTCCAATGATGCTCTCCCTCCCTTTCTCAGAGGGCGAAAATCTGTTTCCTGAATGCAACTTGCAAACACCAACTCGAGATTAATGTACATCATTAATCATTTCATAATCCTTATGAAATCATTGCATCTTGACAACTTTTAACCACATGTCAATTTTAGTCAAATAAACATAACTCTTGAAAACATTGATTTTTCTAGAAATTTTTACTAAACATCAAATCATTGAATCATGCGTAGTAATCAACTAATTACTTCAGAAGTAAAAAGTAAAACATAGTTAAAGTTAGGGGTGAAACACTATTTTGTACTCACACTATCTATAAAGTGTCATGGGGGTTATGTATGTGCCTTGTTATTTGATATCATAACTTTGTTCAATGAGTGTCCCTCTATGACAATGGAGAATTCAATATGATAGCCTCATGCACATGTGTCTTTCTATTGCACACCCTTTTTTTTTCTTGTACATTATATTAGAACTAGTGTTTCTTCTCCATTCCTGAACACTAGATTATAATGCATTTCAATTAATCTATCAAAAGCTCTCCCTTATAAGCGTTATGGGGATTATATCACATGGTTATACTAATTTTTTCTTCATTTTAGTAGAGTAATGGGGGAAACCTTCTATATTTTTTAAATGATTTGTACTCATGAGACAATGTTACTTATGTGAAGCACCACATGCACATATAGTAGTGTTAAGAGGGTCACTCGTGTAGTATATTTTTCTCTCTTATCATAGTACCATCTATAATTTTTACTTCATGGGCATGTGCAAAAAGATGGGGGACCACTTTTTGGCCCCCATGCAAGCATAACACAAGCACATTGTAATACGAGCATGGTAAAAACCTCGCGTTATTTCTTATTTAAAAAAAAACATAAACCACATTTCATTCTATTTTTTCTTCTTAACCTGTGGCCTAAGAGCCCTTCCAAGCACACTTGTGCTGGTGTAGACTTCATTTTCCACCTAAAGCTTTACGAAATCATCACCAAAATGTTGTAAAGACATCGAGGAGGTCAAAGAAGTAAGTAATTTTAGTTTTTAGTGTCAAATTTAGATTAAATAGGTATATTGAATTAATTTTTTAATTAAAATTATTTAATTTTTAAGAGTTGATAATTCACCCCAAATTTTCAAAATCCCAATTCACCTCTTCATGAAAACCTTCTTGAAGAATAGACACAACAAAAACCTCCTTCAATTCCTCATAATCTTGTAGGAACATAACAAAACATATTAGGGAAAATTGAAAACAATAGAAAAAAACTTTAGGAGTTAATTGCAAGGTTGAAAGATAATGACAATTGATAAATGGAAGAAATTATGAATGAAATAATGCTTTCTACAACTCACCAAACCTTTAATGGTTGTCCTTAGAGGATTGAAGTCACACACACCACTCCAAGAATCGATCTTTCTTTGCTTGATTGATTGCACACTTGAAAATGCTTGGATGCTTTAGGATCAACAATACATAGTAGCCTTCACAAGATGACATGAATGCACACGAACATTGACATGATGATAGGATCATGATTTGTTGCAAAAAATGACTAATAAATATGCTCTTGAATGACCTTAACAATAATATTTGATCTTGAAGGTTCACCTCTTAATTCTTCTCTCTCTTGCTAGTTAGATTTCAAAAGATCAAATGACTATGTATTTATAGACCTGTTTATCTAATTTCCCAAAAAATAGATTCCAAAAGCCGACAATTGCATATGACATTTGAATCATTAAAATACTACCAAAAAACATATTTAAAAATGGGTCATGGCACTTCAGGAGGACCCATTCTCCTTTAGGTGAATGGATCCTAGCCTATAATTCTAGGACATTCATTCTCCAATGTGATTTAATTATTAATTGCATTAATTAAATATTGGTTTCCCTTTTAGAAAATGAGATAAATAAGGCTTTGAATGCATAATTTAGGTAATTAGTGGCTTAGTTAAGTCCAATTAATTAAGGGACCCAAACAAAGTGTGAAATTGTAAAAGGTATACAATTTCCTACACTACATTTAGCCCCCACTTTGGTGAGAGTATGAACTTATGCTCAAACTTACACTAAAGTAGACAAATATGCATCAAGAGAGGTCCAAGTGTACAAATATTGATGGTAGGGTATGTGCAAGATCATCACGAAAAAAACAAGCCCTTAAGTGGCAAAAAAATTAGAAAAATTAGAGTTAGGAAACTTGACGTAAAAATTTGAATAAGTTATCTATATTATTTCAAAAATATGTAAGAATAGAATCTATTGAAAGTGGTTTCTAAAAAAAAATTATTTGGTGAAAATTTGAAATTTCAATGCAGTGGTACTTAAATTTCAGGGAAAAAATTAGAAGGTATCTATCTGACCACCCTAACCACAATAAAATGATAATATTTTTTTTATAATACTTTAGATATAAGTAGAGGACTCATGCCCCAATGTGATGCATATTTTTGGTAAATTTTTTCCAATTAAATAATTAATTATGAATTTTTTATTACAACTTTTAAAAATATAAAAACTCGTATGTTTGACCACCTTAACTTGGTCAAAACTTCATGAAATTCAATTTTTCTTTTTTTAATCCTATAGTATGCAAAGCATAGAATGTGATGCATGTTTTAGATTCAAAAATGTGATGTCATTTGAAAGCTATAGATGTTTTCAATCAGCCTATCAATCAAGACTTTAGTTGTAATTTGAATAGAAAATGAATAATAATTACTTATTAAATTCAAAGTAAAGCATAATTTATATCGTGGAAATCGAGAATCTCCTTTAAAAACCCTTTTCGTTTCATCAATTTTGGGTAAAAAAGTCATTAGTTGTGCATACCCATCATATTGCTTCTTTTTGGCCCATCATGATCTTGCACATACCCGGGACAGGATGACAAAGATCAATGAGGATGATCAAGCCCCCAAGATGCAAGATCCCATGGAAAACCAACATAAGGATAAAGGGACACACAAGATGTGTAAGATACGAGTAGCAAGACAAGCATACAATGTTAAAGTTAATGCAAAAGGGGATGGAATAACCACGGTTGCATTGTTGTCCATAAAACACACTCACAAGGGCTAGTGCAGTTTGATATACACTAGGTGAGCCCCAAAGGTTGAGAGACACACACTAGGTGTACATGGTGTGAACTCAAAATAAGGTGGCAGATGGAAAAGTCACACCAAGTCTATAGGCCTTCTATACATCAACATTGATTGGATAGATTGGATCCCCTTCCATCGATCACGTGTAATTTGTTAAGCCATTGATATCATTCATGACACCTTTTGTTGAGATAAAGTGTCTCAAGTATCTAATTCAGTCTCAATAACTAAAGCGAGCTTCCTCGTGCTGAGAACTTATGAGGATATGCCAAAGTAGATTAGATGGTGTGATCCCTAAGTCATGCTAGAGTGAAGATTTGAAGCAGTAAACACTGCAAAATAAGGAATCGAGGCCAACATTGTGATATTCGATGGTCACCATATCTTAGTATGAATGTGTCACCATAGCTTGTTAAAATGGATAATTGCTCTGGAACTTGCTCCTAGTCTTTACATTGATATTATGATAATATTTCTAGGAGAACATTAGATTCAAAAGATACACAATTGGCATCACTATATGCCTGAAAGATCTAGATGATAAATTCATGGGATCCAATCAACAAAGAAACTATAATTACTCTAGCTTAGTTAGAAGCATGGTTGAATTATCTTCACAAAACTTTGTATAATGACAACTAGAAGTTGAGACACATGGTTACCGAAAATTCTAGTGATATTCATAGGAAAGACACATCTGGAAAAATGTAGTATGTATTGCAAAGATATTTCCAGATAATTCCCATCTACTGCCAAGCCATAGCCACATGGCTTTCCTGTGGTAATTTTATTGGCTCTTTAAAAGAGCGGTTATGAGAAATTTAAGGTCGTTGTTAGAAGAAAGATCAAAATTCAAAAAGAGTCCAAGAAATGGTTACAAAAGGGGAATGATTTTCCCAAGCTCTATTTATTTTTAAAGAAGCACCAAATAGGGGATCTTTTTGCTACGAAATGGGAGCTTCTTTGAAGGCTATGGGATTGCAATAACTGATATGTGTTTTGTTCATCTGGGGGAGAGACATCATTTCTGAAAGCTCAATATTATTTTAGAATTTTTTGCTATTACTATGAATGAAATCATTGTTTGTCTTTGTGCATTTAGTTTGTGAAGTTGATCTGGGTTCTTAAATCTTTGTGTTGGAGAGCATCTTAATGCAACATCTTATCTTTGTATAAGTGATGTAGTTTTCTTCATGATAGATTTTGTTTTCAAATAATATTGAGTTCATTATTTTAATTCCCCGTGGTTTACAAGTTAAGCTGGTCTTTGTGCCAGTATTTTATTGTTTGTATCTTGCATCTGATATTAGGATTCTTCCTGATATTGGGTTTGGCCTTTTTGCTTTCTAGTTAAAAGAAAACATCATTTTCATTTCTTGTTCTTTCAATTCGTTGAAGATCATAAGAGGGAGTTGTACTTCCAAAATTTAGAGGAAGATCGTCAATTCAATAGTGATCTTCAGAGTTGTTGGTAACTAACTTGTCTTCATTGTTGGGCATATTTGAGTCATTGTATCTTATTATTTGAAGAGGACAATCTGTTTGCTAACACATATAAACATAAAAATCAAGAAATCTATAACTAAAAGTATTTGCTTGCAAGTTGAAACAGAGACCTTAAGCATTAACTCAAAAACTTAGAACTTAATGTTTTCAACCCTTGTGCAAAGACCCATTCGCCCTAGGGTGAATCTATTCTTATACAGGTCATTTTCTAGATTTTTGGGCATTAGTTTATCTCTGTTTTCTTAATATCTTATTGTTTGCAGATCTCAGTTTTAGTTTCTAAAATTGTAGTTTTCTACAATAGTTTGCATTCATATCAATTGGTCAAAACAAGTGCATTTCTCAAAAGTAAAATTTTCATTCAAAAGATATCATTTTCAGCTTATTGCATTCTAAAATTAGTGAAACCTTATATATATCAAATCTAAAAATTTGCATCAAACTTCATTATGAATATGTGTAACATATGGATGTCCTGAAGAGCTTTGGTTGATGTTTCAAGTTTTATATTTGGAGATGATCCTAATGCAATTGATAAAACTAATGAACCTTCACCTACTAATGAATGTCCCTATGAGGTGGACATCTTAGGGGCCAAGATGAAGATAGCATGCAACAATTCATAAAAGACTCCTTACATAACCTTGAGAACAATGCATCCCTCTATCCATCCATGCAACAACCAACACCTCCTATCATCTCATCACTTGATATGTTCAACCTTTTGCATCTTAAAATTGAGACACAAAGCAAGCCTCAACAATCAATCATGAAAGAACTTGTTAACAAGAACAATAGTGATACTCTTCTATCATATGCTCATCGAGTTACTGACACACCTATCAACTTAGAAAAGAGTTATGGTCAAGTTTTTAAAATCTTAAACAAACAAGGGTGTGACATAACTAATGAACAATAAATCAATCAATTGCTAGAACAAGAACCATTAGAAGATACCAAGGGACTAGGATATCAAGATTCTCCTCCTCCCGCTACCTCTCCTATTGGGAAAGGTATTCTCTTTCACAAAATTGTTTCACAACACCAAATAATGCCTCATGGGCATGATAGGGTCACCTTAGATCCTCCACCTCCATCTTAACAATTTTCCCAATCAAGTAAGAAACCTAAGCCTTATAAGCTCAAGAAGTTACCATTTTTACATACTATAACAAACTAAACAAAAAATGAATCAACTACTCCATCTATGATTGATTACATTGCCACCTATTTAAGTGAACAAAAAAGGAAAAATTACAAACATTAATTACTATTCATTTCATAGAACTCTTGGACATCTTATCGATGAATGTCATGCTTTAAAGATGTTATTGAAATAATTTGAATCAACTACTCCATCTAGGATTGATTACATTGCCACCTATTTAAGCGAACAAAAAAGGAAAAATTACAAACATTAATTACTATTCATTTCATAGAACTCTTGGACATCTTATCGATGAATGTCATGCTTTAAAGATGTTATTGAAAGAATTTGATCCTCCTACAAGGCAACTTGATTGTATAATAGATTAACAATTGTTCACTTTGCTCCTTTCCACGTGATAGTTGTAGAATCATAACATACTTGCTATTACATGTATTACATTTCATGCCAATCATTTCTATATTGCAGGGAGCACATTCTTATCACCTATCTCAGCTCATCCTTGTCCTACCTATTGGGGGGGGCAAGGGGTTAGATAGCCTTCTCCTAGTACGACACTCGTTGTTGCCCCTTTAGCTAGTCATCTGCCTTTGATATATGATGAACTTGAGATTGGGATGCATACGACTTGCTTTAGGTTGGCTCACATGTGTCATACTAGCTTAATGTCTATTAATGTTTTGTGTGATTGCATGTGTGTAATGCGATCCCACATATTGTGCTACTTGGCATGTCTTTATGTTTGTGAGCCTATTTTAGATGACCTTTGTCAATCAATTGGTGCAAGGATACAAAGGAAGTGAATCCGTCGTGACATTCTTCTATTTGTATTTTCATTGTTCTATTTGTCGCAACCATTATCTTTTCATTTGTCTTGTGTTATCCTTTTGGGTATGACACAAAGTGTTGAGACATTGAGGTCTTTTCCATGTTGACCCAAAATGCTTTTCCTTTGTTTTCAGTCTCTATGTATCATTCTTCCTTTGTGCTCATTGTTCCATGAGTTATTTGGGGAATGCTAATAGTTCCAAGCTCGATCATATCATGGTAGCAAAGACATACATTGACCCCAAATCCGTGGATCCCTTATGTGTTATCTTAGGATTGCATATGGTGGGGCAACCTCCTCTTCATGACACAACCTCCTCTTATGGAGATTTTGGCCCTTTCCCAACTTGTCACATTTTTGGTGAGTTCATGAATGTACGAACTCATTGATATCTTCTTTTTTAGAACATTTAGCCTCGTGTGAACTCTGTCAACCTTTCAACAAACCAATTAACTTGTAAACCTTGTCACACTTTTACACTTTCAGTGAACTAGCAATCTTGCAAACCTTGAGACATTTTCACACTTTTGATGAACTGGTGATCCTACAAGCTTTGTTGCACTTTTAGTGAAGTGAATTTAGCAAAAATTAGAATTAGCTGACACTTAAATTTTTTTTCCTTTGTTAACAATCTAAAAAGTGAAAGGCAACCTCCAAACTTAATTTTTATAGGATTTATCATCAACAATTAAATATCAAAATTTTGATTATTTCCTTTTTTATATACTTTAACTCACCGAAAATATAAAATGAACTAATATTACCTTCGATTAGAAATAATCAGAAAAGAGATATTAAATTTCTCCACCTCTTCCTCCAGTTTTTCATTTCATAAATATGTATACTTTATGAAAACAATCAAATCAAACATCCATACACTCATAGAATGAATCTTTTATAGATACTTCAATAGTGCATATGAGTGTTGATCTCCATTGCACCCAATTTATCTTATTTTATGAAGCCAAAATCAGTCTAATTTACCAAATACTCAAAACAAAAACTAAACTAAAAAAGCTTTCTAAGAAACTGAAAATAAAACCTTTTTCCTTTCATTATTAATGTAGGTTTGACACGGTGCCTATTTTTTTCAGATTAGAGTAATCAATAATCTCCGCAAGAACATTCTCCCTGTTTAAAATGATGGAAATAGTTTTTATCTCTCATAACAGTTTCTTTGCTTTCAATTCCCAAGCCAATTTCTCCAATTTTGCATAGATCTACTGTGCGTGGATGCGATGTGTCTCCTGCACATATCATTTTAAGGCATTCAAATCAACTACGTCCGGAGATTTTTTAATTCCTTATTTTTCATCAATCAATCTCATCTCCATTTTCTCACACAACTGTCCACTTCTGCATAGATGTCTAAGAGAACATAAGTCACATCTTTATTAGGATCCAAATCAAAAAGTAGAGTCGCTGTGAATACTTCTAAGCCTTTATTCATATGTGATCTGCAGGCAACAAGAAAACAAATCCACAAAACCACCAGAGGTTTAACTGGCATCTTAATGATGAAGTTTAGGGTGTCCTCAAGATGGCCAGCACAGGCAAGAAGGTCAACCATGCACAGATAATGTTCAATGTAAGTGTAATGAATAAGGGTACTTATGTGATTGAAGTATGTACAGGCCTCATCCACTAAACCTACATGGATGCATGCACGTAGAACATAAGAAAAGTTTATAATGTTAGGATATGTTCCAGTGTGCTTCATTAATTCAAATATTTTGAGAGTATCCTTGCAAAATCCATTTTGTACATATGCCAAAAGCATTGTATTGCAATAGACCACATTTCTTTGAGGTATTTTGTCAAATAGTTCACTTGCCTTGTCCATGCTTCCACCATTTCCATACATGTCTACCTGAGCATTTCCAACTGACAAAAATTCCCCTCCATTATGCTTTGATGGATGTCCATGTCCTGTTCCAAAGCTCTCATATTGGCACAGGCTGGGAGGATGCTGCCTTTACAACTGCCAATTTCTTTTGCTTGAAGGTTTTTGAAACCTTGTCAACGAATCCATTTTGGGCATATCCTGCAAACATGGCATTCCATGAAACCACAATTTTTTGTTTAGGCATTTTGTCAAACAGTTCACTCCCGTTGTCTATGCTTCCACATTTTACATACATGTCTCCCAAAGTAGTTACAACTGCAACATCTGACAAAATTCCTCTATCCTTTATGCTTTGATGGATGTCCATACCCTGTTTCAAGGCTCCCATTTTGGCACAGACTAGGAGGATGCTGGCAAAGGGTGTAGAGTGTGGCTTTACACTTGTCAATTGCATTTTCTTGACAATTTCTAAAGCCTTTTTCAAAAAAATGATTTTGTGAATAATCTGCAATCAGGGTATTCCATGAGATCACATTTCTTTGAGGAATCCTGTTAAACAGTTAACATGCCTTGTCTATGCTTCCACATTCTGCATATCCTACAATCATGGCATTCCATGAGATGACACCTCCTGGAGGCATTCTGTCAAACAGTTCACATGCCTTGTCTATGCTTCCACATTTTGTACACGTCTCCAGGATAGTTGCAACTAAAACATCTGCAAAATTCTTCTGTCCTTTATTCTTTGATGAATTCCATACCCTGTTCGAAAGCTCCTTGATAATAAAAACTTTCAAGAAAATGAAATTGGTAGATGTAAAGCTCTTTAATAATAAAAGATTGCGGAGTCTGGCTTTACACCTACCAATTTCATTTTCTTGAAAGTTTTTGAAGCCTTTTCAACAAATCCATTTTTCATACATGTGACTCATGTTAGGAGGATGCTGGAAAAGGCTAGCTTTACTCCTGCCAATTGCATTTGCTTGAAAGCCCTCTTAAAACATCGATTTTGCGAATAATCTGCAATCAGGACATTCCATGAGAACACATTTCGTTGAGACATTTTGTTAAATAGTCCATGTGCATTATCGACGCTTCCACATTATGAATATCCTACAATCTTGGCATCCAAGAGATGACACCTCTTTGAGGCATTCTGTCAAATAGTTCACGTATCTTGTTTATGCTTCCACATTTTGCATACATGTTAACAGGGTAAAGGGTGGTTGCAACTACAACATCTGACAAAATTCCTTTGTCCTTCATCTTTGATGGATTCCATACTGTTCCAAAGCTCCCTTTTTGGCACAGGCGGGGAGGATGCTGGTAAAGGTAGCGGAATCCGGCTTTACACCTGCCAATTGCATTCTCTTGAAAGTTTCTGAAACCTTTTCAACAAATCCATTTTACATTCATGTCTACCAAAGGAGTTTCAACATCTAACCCAATTCCCCTGTCATTTATACTTTGATGGATGTCCATACCCTGTTCCAAAGCTCCTGTTTTGGCATATGCTAGGAGGATGCTGGTGAAGGTTGCAGAGTCTGGCTTCACACCTGCCAATTGCATTTGCTTGAAAGTTTCTAAAACCATTTAAAAAAAATTGATTTTGTGAATAATCTTCTATCATGGCATGCTATGAGAACACATTTCTTTGATGCCTTGTCTGCGCTGCCACATTCTGCATATTCATGACAACATAAAGGTATTCCTAATTTCCAACTTCTGTAAGCTATAATGAACAAATGGTTAGGATTTTAAGAATGTTGTTAATCGATGAGCTATCTATGCAGATTCAATTTGAATAAGATTTTAAGAAAGTTGTTAAAATTTCAATTTGTGTCAATTATAATGAACAAATGGTTAAAATTTTAAGAATGTTAGTCAATAAGTTGTGGCATTTTCGATGTAGATTTTAATAAATATTTGTTTCTACCATTTTTATTTTTTCAATTAAATTTTTATTTTTTTATTATTTTTATTGAGTGAAATTGTACCATATTACATAACTTTCACTCCAAATAAAATCTTCTTACAATTTATTGGAATTAGATCATCAACTCTAGTGTCTAGCATACATATTTTTTTATAATTTCTATTGAATATTTTTATTATTAATTTTTGAATTGGTACTAAAAAAAATCATACCTATATTTTACCATCTCTCATTTCTCTTCATGTATATATCATTTTCTTTGATTCTTTCATTGAAACAAGTATATCCATATGGAGTGCAATACATTTGTTTAGATTTTTCTAATAATGCTTGTTATTTTTCCTAGAGTTATGAATAAAGGTCATTTGTTTTCTTAATGGACCTAGGTTCACTGTAATTTTTAAAAAAATTAAAAGACATAATACATATCAAAATGTTCAAAAAAATAATGCTAAGGACCACATTCTTACAAAATGACATTTTCAAGATACTTCATTTGATTATCTAAAAGATGAAGTGAAATTAATTTGTGAGAAATTAGATAGACATGGAGGAGAATTTGTTAAGGGTTTGTTTAAAGCTTGGGTAGGTTTCATCTGAAGGGATTTGATCTAATCTCCTTTAGTTGAGCCCGCTTAAATGGAACTCGATAAAACAAATATAGTTTATAGTTTATGGCCCTAATGGCACTTGTATTAATTTTAGTAATTAGTCTAGAGATGAATTGATCAATGGGGTGGAGCAGTATCACCAAATTTATCATGGCTTGTAGTTGAAGTGATGGAATGCTTGTCTAAAGATGGAGGTTATGTGGTGATTGAATAAAATTGAAAGACTGGCATGTCATTTCAATTGGATTTTATTATATTTTGTAGATTACTTCACAAGAAGTTCATTCTTGTTAGAATTGTGAATAAACACGAGACACAAGATCAAACAATGAACAAAAAACACCTTCTACACAAAGAGAGTTGCAAATAAAGATTTGATATATCCTCAACAAGAAAAACTTACAAAATGAACCTCAAGAATATTCAAGGAGATCTTCAAGAGATAATACAATGAAGGTGAGTGATTTATAGGAGCAACCCTAAATTATAAAGAGGTTTGTTGATGGGTGTTTTTACACTCACCAACACAAAAAAAAAAAATACACTAGGTATCCTATGCTCTCTTGAAAGGATTTTTTTTTATTGCTCAAATGATATAACCCCAAGGTTTTGGTAGTTAGGCCTTGACTGTGATTTAGATAACTTAGTGTAATGAATGTGATTTTGTTGGTGATCAAAGGAGACTTACACTTTCTAAAAATTGAAAACCCCTTTTTAGCACTAAGACATAGATAAATCTAAGGTTCTCCCTTCAACAAATTTTGATTTTCCTGAGGTCTTGGAATCTCCAATTTATCTTTTCAACTTTGATATTTTTTACTATGTTTTTCAATTTTACCTCAAATAAACTTTAAAAGGATTAGGATTTAGAAAACCTAATTTATCCTAAGACTGAAAATTAATTGGAATCAATAGATAGGTCCCATAAAACCTAGTTTTCTTCGCCAATTTGACACAAATACACAAAATAGATGCAATATTCAAGGAAAATATTAAAATTTTGAGATCATAAATCATTCATTAAACCCATAAAATCAATGCAATTTAATAAAAAATTCACAATTTAACTTAAGCATAAAATTATTTAGACTAACCATACACTGAAACTTACAATTAGCAAGATTCAAATGGTATGAACCAAGAACTCCATCAAATATTGACTCGAATAAATATTTAGATAAACTAAATTGATTTTAAAAGATGACTCTTGAGTAGACACATGCAACCATGCTAACATTCAAAATTGAACACACAATGATTCATAAAGATGAATTTTGATAGTATTTTGGCAAGAATTACAAGTTCTCTCCCTTTATAATGGAAAAGGAATATCCTTTTATAGATTTTCAAATATAAATTAAAGGCTAAGATTCATTGTTGATCAATGGCCTAGATTCATCCAAGCTTGGGTGGTTAAGATATGGTGGTTTATATTTGGGTGGCCCACTTTACATTTAGTACAAAATTTGAAATAAAAATCCCTAGCACGAGACCCTAGGTGGGCAAGCTAGGTGTGGGATTTTTCACATTAAAAGGAAATCTGACACAGAATTCAAGGTAGATCCTCATCCAATACAAGTCATCCAACCTCTTTCTCCTTTCTAGCATATTCCAAAAATTTGGAAAGGGTCCCATTAAGCTCCTCATTGGGAGGCATAGGGACTATCTTTACCCTGTGTGATAAAGCATCTAGCTCAACATCAAAACCTTTTGTCAATTTCATAAAATCATTTTGAGATTCCTTAAACTTATGCATTATGTTTAAAAACATAGATGCATCTTCCATATGATCTTTAGTAAATGTGGAATCTACTGAGTGAGAAAAATTACCCTTCCACCAATTCTTCAAAATATTAATATCTATATTTTCCTTTGAAACTATTTTCCCTGTCAGTGCTTCCAAAAATGCAATGCAACCATCATAAATTTCATTCAAAGCCTTCTCAATCCTTGTACAATCAATTAAGGATTTATCCATTATTTCCTTTTTGAATTTTAGTGAATGAAACCAATGTTCCAGCTCATTCACTCTATCCTGTACTACAATCTTCTCCTTGATTAAAATTGGTTGTGAGACATCCATCAACATGCTCAACCTAAGTAATGTCTTATTATTAGAACTCCTATAATTATAAACCATTTGATCCACCTTTTGAAGGCAATTTTAAACAATGGTACAAACCTATACTATTTTATCAAAAGTTTGATTATCTCTATCAAATACACCATTTACACCATTTATCCATTTATGGGTCACCCTAGCAACTGATTTCATTTTTTACAACTCATCAATTGACTCCTTTGACAACATATTTGGAGGAGAAGATGTTCCCTTAGCTTGTTGTACAAGACTTACTAGGTGTTTGATATAGCTTTACAACTCTTCCACCTGCACCCTTAGTTGTTCCTTTGCTTTGACCTCTCTCTCTATTCTTTGTACTATGGTCTCAACTGACTCTTTGAGTTCTAGGACCTCCTGCTTCTTTGTAGTGGGCCCCAAATTTATTGAAGAAATGCATAATCTTCAAGGGTAATGTCCCCTTTAGCTTTTTATACAAAGGGAGTAGCAATGTGCACAACCCTATTATTAGAATCATCCTTGGTAATTCTAGAATAAATTTGTTCCCTCTTCTTTTCCCTAGACTCATTGATTCAAGATAGGAATTCCTCAAGATTGGGAGCAACTACCTCTATTATATGTTTTTCCTATAACTACTCTCTTAACTAGTCAGGAGCAATTGGCTATTCAATGTTTGGATTAGATTCTTGATCCCAATTTTCTTGCAAAGCTTGGTATTCCTGAGCCTTGTTCTCTTCTTCTTGATGGAAATCTTGTTGATCTTGCTGCTCTTGCTCAACATTATCATCCTTAGGATCATCCCTTGGTTTTTCATCATGTACCTTTACCAAAGGAGGCTTTGTGTTTTGCTCCTTCTATTGTGGTTCGTCTTGTTGTACTTCTACTTGAATGTTCTATTCTTCTAAGATTGGGGCAGTCATTTTCTCAAGGATAGTGGACTCCATATTTTCTTTCTCTTCCATTTCCCTTATGATTTTATTAATGTTATCCAATTTGGGGAATGGGATACTATCCCGGGTAGAAGATTTCCTTTGATAGACAACTTGTATCTTTTCCCTTGAACTATTTGATGAAATAACTTCCTCTCTCTGTACACTCACTTTGTGAGGTAGTAAGGGTAGCAAGAGTTGAGGATGCAATTGGTGCACTCTTTGTGGACATAGAGGAAGGAATATCCTCTTGTTGAGCAATAGTTGATGGGAGAGGTTGCTCTGATGTGGAAGGAGAAATAGAGGGAGATATATCTATGGTGAAAGAGGAAGCTTTCTTTCCTTTACCTTTTGTGTCCCTTTTTGGAGGCAACTCCTTTGTTGTAGCTCTAGTGTTTCTCCTTTTTTTTCTAGGCTTCCTCTCTGAAGTGTCTTTCTTCTTCTTTCCTTTGGTCTTCTTCACCTCCAAAGGTTCTTCCTCAATATCATCTTCATCAGTGTCATGAATTTTATTTTCTTCCTCTACTTCTTTCTCATCCTCGAAAGAATGGGACTCGAAGTCACCCTGTAATGCCCTCCCTAATATTAAGCTAGTAAAATGCTATAAAGCAACTAAATAAGAGGTGTAAGTAATAAAATAGAATAATTAAAGATAAATTACTAAATTTAAAACTTGTCTAATGTTATGAATTAATAAAAATAATGATGAAGTCTTGTACACTCCAATGAATAATTATTTTTCATTTTTAAAATCAAACATTACTGTTCCAACTTTACACTAATTGAAAACACCATTTGTATTCATCTAAATGACACACAAATATGAAACATATTATTGATAAGGTTAGCATTAAATCTCCACAATAACATAATCTTCAAAAACATCCATATTAGTATTAGGACTACCTTTATTTGTTACAATTCCTATGGGTATTAACATTATAATAATACTATCTTCAACACTCTATATCAATCTACCACCCCCAATTAAATACCCATTTAATATTATCCCTATTTATTTATTAAAGATAGCATTACCAACTTCACACTCAACATTATCGTTAGTTATATATATATACCAAATAAATTATTACTCTCTAACAAGGACACAAATCTGAAAATAAAAGAATAAATTAAATCAACAATTTGGAACCAATATTTCTAAGAACTATTCAATTAAGACTCTTAATGGATAACTAGAAACTAATTTTAAATAAACTAACTTAAGAATTCATGTAAGGTATTTTACTCATTTTTCTATCTTGCAAAATGAAGAGTTCCTTTGGATTTCTTCTATCTTCACCTAACTTAGTTTTACTCAATTTGTTGTTCTAGTTTTAAAGTAGGAGATGGTAATATTTTAATCATAAGTTTTATTAGGTTTACTAGGTTCCTTTTATTTTCTAATATGTTCTACAAATACTAGATTTCTAGAAACCATTTAAATTTTATCATCTAACTCTTTGTCTTTCATTTTGTGTGAACAGATTTGTAAGACCGTTTTATGACAGATTTTTATTGTGAATAAGGATGTCAATGTTTTCTTAACAAATCATAATTGGTGATATGGGTTAGTGCAGTTTTTGGATATACATTTTTTAGATTAATAATTAAAAAATCCATTAAATTATATATTTCAATAATATGTTTATGAGTTCTTATGATTAAATATGTGAAACTACTTTTAAATAGATTATTGTTTGGCATAGGGGCAACAATATTCTAACCTCAACAATTGAATATTTGAGTGGGTTAGGATGAGTCTTTGAAATTATTTTCTAAAATTCTTATTGATTATTTATATAGCATACATACCCTAGAATATACATTAGAGAATTTACTCAAATAAAATTCAGCATAGTTGGAAAATGTATGTATTAAACATTTACATAATAACTTCCTATACACAAAATATCTCATCAAAACTTGAATTTTTCTAAGTTAATATTATCCTTTGAATTCTATAGTCCTCCAAGATAAAATCAACTAACCTTTATCCTCCCTATTCCATTTTAACAAGTATAGTATAACGCCTTCAACCATAATTGAACTCCAAATGACAAAATATTCATAGGTTCTTAATAACTTTGCAAACCCTCACAAGACCAATATGTTTCTCTCTTGAAATCCATAGGTTGAAAGTCCCAAGATAATCTTTCTTTTTCAGCACATGTACCTAAAATACAAATATCCACAAGGAAGAAAAAAAATAGTATTGGCCAATGGGCTCTCCACCCAACCATAGGATTGAGATTCAATCCACCCCAAGCTAGTGTCACATAGCACTTCCACAAAATTACTTTCCATATAGGATCCACAACGAAAGTGTAACATATAACATCCACATAAATAAACTTGACCTATTACAACCACTAATCACAAGGATTCCTAGAAATGTTTACACTTTATCTACTTTGCACATCACAACATCTTGCATTCATATTTCTTTATTTTAACACACAAAAAGGGTATAAATGAAATTAAACTAAACAAGGTGGAAGAATCAACCAATGCCAACCCCAACACACTACTTGCAGCCACACAAGAGATTTAACATCAAATTTCACATAGATTTTTTTTATAAGAAAGACCAATAGACAAAAAACTCATTTACAAATCAACAAAGATAGATAATTAAAAGGTTAGACCTCACCAAGAAATTTTTCCATCCAACATGTGGAAAACTCTCTCTAAGCACTCTCTTTCATTGCTCCTTCCTCTTCACAAACATGGAAAGAACTCAAAATGAAGAATGAAAACCAAACATGAACTCCAGAACAATTCCAAAAAGCAAAAGAGAGAAAAACCTCCTCTTCCACACAAATAGAAAGAATAAATGGAAGGGGAAAAGGAAACCACCTTTTCAAATTCCCAACCACCCTTTGAACTCCAATTTTCGTCACTTTTCATAAGTGGGTAATTAGAGTGAGTTTTAGACTTTACAAAAGGGATTTTATGGAATAAAAATAGCCCTACCCCACAAACCTATCACCTAGGGAACTTTTCCAACAAATAGGACCACATAAAGACTTCATAAAACATAAAATACGTGACCATACTAATAAAAAACTCAAGGGACTAATAAAACAACTCTCACATACACAAAACCCATACCACACAAAACAAGGTTAAATCACATACCCATGACAAGAATAATATTTCACAAGGATACATTGAAGGAAGTAGCTATGTAACCCCCTTATCAATGTTGACCAATTTTTGTAACCTGTTTACTCAACCAAGGAAGTGTGTTAGTATTAATCATGATTAATAATAATTAAAAAAAATTACTTATGAATTAAAAATTCTAAGAATAATAATCAACTAGAAAATTAGATCCACTAATCTGCACAGTAACACTCCTTACTTATATGATACCTGTTATAGAGTCAAGGAACAATTGAGTGAATACTATTTTTTATCAAAATATCACTACTAATGTCAATAGAATATTTAACTTATAATGCATACCACTATAAGTAACATTGCATATCAATAAGTATCTTCATAATCACACCCACTCACATCTATGATATGTAACCACCTAACATAATGTAATCCACTTAATATATATAATTATATTACCAATAATTGATCATCTTGATCATTGCATATTTATGTAGACAAATAATGTAATTCATCTAAATATCACAAGAATTCACAACAACCGTTAGATAGGATTAATCAAGAATATGAACATCTTCATTGTGTAGCAACAACCATCACTCACATTTACTATCTAACATAAAGGAACATATAATAGCATATAAACCATCAAAAACTAATAGGATCAACAAGGCCACAAGGGATAGGGTCTTACATTCCCCCCAGTATTGGGATTCCTCTTGGAAGTCCCTAAAAGTGAAGGTAAACACAAGTAACAAGCACTTGTAAATAATATCTTATGCAAAATTTTAATAAAAAAAATTATTTTCCAAATTATTCTAAAATATTAGGAAGCTTTACAATTTAATTGTCTACTCAAAGATGATCCTTCCAAGATACACAACAATATTATAGATATCAATTTCAAATTACTTCATCTATCACTTATAAGTTTATTAAGCACTACACTAGATACATATATATGTTCACTTCAATCATCATTACTTTGACAAATTGGTATATCATTTCACAACATAATGAATTTACATATTAAGCAATCATTCATTTCCTTTTATCATGGAAATGCCAACAATCAATGCATAATCATCACAAATATTGGCTTACAACACTCACACTATCAACACAACAATGACATCACACGATTTAGGGAATGGGATTTATGAGGAGGAATGGTGTCAAATGCCATATCATTGATCTGAAGCAACTATCATCACTGTGTAATAATGATAATATTAAGAAAGATGGTCTTGAGGCACACTCTAGGACCCCTCCATACACTTCCTAGTACCTTCCCCTTATTTTTGTAAGGGGGTTAGCCTCCAAGAAGGAAGGTACACAAAGAATCACACACTAGGCGAGAATGGATTATGATTGTCCCATATCGGTCCCATTTACGTCCCCATTCTCACAAGATAAATTCCATAGCACATCTGCACCCCCATATGACTTTCCAAGGATCCCTCCTGGATATAACAGTTTACAGAGTTCACATCACAACACATATGCCAGTAGCTCAAAGAAGCCTCAAACTTAAGAAGATAAAAAATAATATTTCAAAATTTACAACAAAATCTTAGGAAGTAAAGAAAAATAAAATAAAAATAAATCAAGTACAAAGCAAGCATATCAATCCAAATAAAACTATTTAAATCAAATTAAGTCCTTAAGGAAAAATGGACCACACAAATTAAATATCCAAAAATATAATACTACTAGCAAAAACAACAAAAGAATCTTCAAAATAATACACATTTCACAAAAATTAACACATTACATGCACTATGTGACTTCTTCAAGCCACTCAAAGGGTGGAGGGGAATGGTGGTTCTCAAACCACATAGACAGAAAAACATAGTGGTCTCAAACCACTTATAATAATATGGTGGTCTTCAACCACAAAATAATCATATAGTAACTAAGCATAGTCCCACACAACCCGGTACATGCCTATTGAACAATACAACTGAGAGGGGGGTTGAATCAATTGTAACAAATTAAACCCTTTAAAACTTTCACCAAAGATTAGATCAATCACAAAACCTTTACTCTACTAAAATGATTAATCATTAAGTGCAAAGGCAAAAATTGACAAATATCACACATACACAATAACACCATATTTACATGGAAAACCCATAAGGGAAAAACCATGGTGAGGATTAGCTCACAATATAGAGAATATCAAAATTGATTACGAAGGCTCATTTCCAGAGAAGGCTCGCTACCAAGATAGGACTCACTATCCAACAAGGGTTAACCACTCAGAGGGATCACTGCCATAGAATTACAAAGAAGATAGAAGAGATATGTTACAGAGAGAAGACAATATCAATGCAACAAATATTTCCACCACAATTCACTCACACAATTGTAAAATGCATGAATGATAGAGTACACCTTTAGCTCACTGCTTCCAAAAACTCAACAATTATATTTCACACTAATCTACCACAACTCACATCACATACAAACTGATTCACATCTATTTTGCATCTATCTTGCTTGCATTCTTTGTTTTTCTTCACCAATATCTCATCCTGTATTTATACCATATTCAACTTTGAAATATATCCAAAGTCGGCCATACACCATTTACAAATTCAAATTAGGTTGGCACCAAAACATTCTAGGGTGGAATTAGAATGAGGGAAACCCAAAAACACACTTCAAGAGGACCCAAATAAGTCCCAACATGCTTCATGAACTTCACAGGTAGTGTTAAACACAAGATCGGCCAAACTAGTGTAAAACACATAGAACAATTAAGCACACACAACCTTAGCACGATCCAATCCTTCTAGATAATAAAATTAGCTTAAAAACATTCTCGATAGCTTATCCTAAAAACTACAAGTCATAAGACTCAAACAAGAAGAAATCCAGAGCTACTACATTTCTCTCAAACCTCAACTAGATACACTGAAAAACATAGTTCACAACTAGTGAACATAACTCGCACTGTACAATGATCCAAAAACCAAAAATATGGATATAGCAACTTCCAACAACCGTGATCAACATATCTGAACCACACGAACATAGGACCAAATCCCATAGCAAAACTTGGAGCAACAACTGAATACCTACAACCTTCCTCCATTACAATTTTCTCAATATCCTTGACATAGTCAACCAATAACCATTATCCATGACATCAATGACAACACTTTCATACTTACAACAATCTCCCCCTTTGTCATTGATGGCAACACATGATGTGAAAAACCATCAAAGACAACACAACTCAGAACACACTTTCTCATGATTTTACTTTCTCCCACTTAGTAGATACTCTTTTTCACATGATACTCTCTCTCTCATCTCTCTCATCTCTTCCTTTTACACATCTTCCTCATCCCCCCTTTGACATCAATGGAAAAGGAAAAAGATATTTTACATTGATGTCCCTTTTGAGATTAAGAGCAAATTACTCGTTTACTGACAACACATGACACTACCTACTCCCTCTGAGAGGTAGCCACCAAAAGATCAGTCTAGAAGAAAGATATATCAATAGATCCACTAGATTGATGCATCTCCATATGCATCTAGTTCATGAAAGGAGGGGCAACGACCCCTAACTTCTCCCGAAGATACTCAAAAGTATATTTAGGAAGATATTTCGTAAATATATCAGCAACATGATCCTTTGTTGGAACATACTCAAGTTTACTTCATTCTCCATGACCTTCTCTCTCAAAAAGTGATACTTGATAGATATGTGCTTTTTCCTTGAGTGCATCACTGGTTTCTTTGAAATGTTAATTGCACTTGTATTATCATAGAAGATAAAAATGGGACCACCATATATTATTTTGATATCTTTCAATGTATATTTCATCCACAAAAATTGTATACAACAAGATGCAACAACAATATGCTCAGCTTCAACAGTGGATAAAGAAACTAAATCTTGCTTTTTTCTCAACCAAGACACCAATCTGCAACCTAGAAATAATGCACCACAACTTGTACTTTTTCTGTCATCTACACAACCTGTCCAATCTACATTTGTATAAGCACTAAGTGTAAAATTAGTATCCCAAGGATACCACAAGTCATAATCTAGAGTACCATTCAAATATCTGAATATTCCCTTAACAACAACAACATGTGTTTCTTTAGGGTCTTCTTGAAATCTAGCCACAAGACAAACTGCATGCATGATATCCATTCTAGTAGCAATCAAATAAAACAAACCTCCAATCATAGATATGTATTTTCTCTAATTAGTCTTAGGTGAATCATCATCTTTACTTAATTTGCAACCAATCACCATAGGAGTGCATAACAGTTTGGAACCATCCATCTCAAACTTCTTTAACATTTCTCTTACATACTTTGACTGTGAAATAAAGATCCCTTTCTCTATTTGATTAATTTGTAGCCCAAGAAAGAAATTCATCTCTCCAAACATAGACATCTCAAATTATTTTTACATTTCTTTAGCAAAAATATTGCACATTTTTTCATTTCCTCCAAAGATAATGTCATCAACATATACAATTACTATCAAGATCTTGTCATTTTCAATTTTAAAATATAGATTACTATCTGCCATACATTTGTTGAAGCCTTGGTGGATCAAATATATACCCAGCCTTTTATACCAAGCTCTGGGAGCTTCCTTCAATCCATATAAATCCTTCTTCAATTTGCAAACCATATCCAGTTGTTCTGACAATTGAAATACTTCTAGTTGTTCCATGTAGACCTCTCCCTCTAACTCACCATTCAAGAATGTAGACTTAACATCCATTTGATAGACCTTGAAATCTTTATGAACAAAAAATGATAAAAACATTATGATAGCTTCCATTTTCTCCACTCGAGCAAAAGTATCCTGAAAATATATACCTTCCATTTGTGAGTAACCTTACACACAAGCCTTGCTTTATTTCTAACTACTTCTCTGTTCTCATTCAACTTGTTTCTGAATACCCATTTTGATCTAATTATATTTTTATCTACCGGTCTAGGGACCAATTTCCAAGTTTTATTTTTTTCAATCTACATAAGTTCTCCTTTCATAGCTTCCATCCAATGCTCATCTTTACATGCTTCACTTACATTCTTCGGCTCAATCTCATAAAGTAAACACATATTTATCTTACCAACAACAGTTCTGCTTCTTGTCAATACTCCTTTCCTTTTGTCTCCAATGATTTGATCTTAGGAATGATTTTTCTCCACATATTTAGGTGTTTTAGGGGACACCACCAGAGCTTATTCTTCTTCTTCATTCTTACACAATCAGGTTCATCGGATACATACACATCAACTTCAATTGAATTCTTCATTACTTCATCAACCTTGACATTTGTGCTTTCTACATTTTTTCTTAGTCTTTTATTGAAACATCTATAAGCTTTGCTTCTAGTAGAATATCCAAGGAAGATTCCTTCATCACATCTAGCATCAAACTTCCCTAAAGTCTCTTCATCCTATCTGATATAACATTTTCTTCCAAATACCTTGAAATACTTAACAATAGGAATTCTTCCATGCCATAGCTCATAGGGGGTCTTAGTACTATTAGCTCTTGCTTGAACTCGATTGAACACATAAATAGCAGTGTGAATAGCTTATCTCCAGTAAACTTCTGATAGACTAGCTTCAGTAATAATTGATCTAGCAACTTCTTGAATCATTCTATTCTTTCTTTCAACAACTCCATTTTGTTTAGGAGTTCTCAGGGTAGATAACTGTCTTTTTATTCCATGAACTTCACAAAAAATATTAAACTCATGGGAGGTGAATTCACCACCCCTGTTAGACATCAAAATTTTTATTCTCAAATTCACTTCATTCTCTACCATATCTTTGAATGTCTTAAATCTATATAATGCATCATATTTCTCTCTAATAAAAATAACCCATGTATATCTAGAGTAATCATCAATCAAAAGCATAAAGTACCTTTCACCTTATAGACTTATGACCTCTTCCTTTGAGTTCCCAACATATTTAAACCTTAACCAACCTATGACAGTGGCTCTAACTTCCCTTTGAATGCCCATGACCCTTGGGCTCCTTCAAGTTTACATTTTTTTGCACTTTTTCACATTGACGACTTTTCAATTTTTGCAATTTTACATCATTTTGACAAATATGCAGCATGAATTCAAAAATGACCCCAAAACCAAATAACATGAGTTATTACATTATAAATTGGTCTAATATGCCTTATTCAATTGAAAAAACTCAAAACACAAAACTAACTTAAGACTTCCATGAACCAAATTTGCTCAATAACCTTGGTGCCCCTACACCAAATTTCAATATTTGAGTAAATCTCATTACAATGCCTTAGGTACTCCGTTCTCATAGATATTTTACAATGTCACTCATACATTTGAGATTCTCTTATAATTTCTACATCATAGGTGCTCATTATGAGGTTAACTTCAAATGGGTAACTTGAGATTCCCTCGCTAAGCTTCATATGCTCTTTTATAATGGCTTCAAATCATAATTGAGATTTGTCAATATCATCAAAATAAGGATGTTGCATTGATTTTTTGGATGAGATTCTCTTTGATGGCTCATAAATCAACATTTTCTGCAAGGAGAGACTAATCAATTTTTAGTAGTTTACTTACAAATATGCAAAGTAAAAGAAGAAAAAGAAAGAGCATCCAAAATAGAAATGAAATGAAAATAGATGGAAGGAACTTACAGATAGGCATGACAGTCTCTCAACTTAGTCACTCCTAGTCATATATCTTCATTGGGAGTTCCAAGATACCTATTGCACACAACACCTCTCATGAATATAATAACTTGAAATTCAAGATGCTCTTATAATGTCTACATCATAAGTGCTCATGATAAGGTTAACTTTAAATGAATAACTTGAAATTATCTCACCAAGCTTTGCACACACTTTGTAATGGCTTAAAATCATAATTGATATTTGTCAAGATCATCAAAATAAGGATGTTTCATAGCTTTTTTCGCTGAGATTCTCTTGGATGGCTCATAAATTTGCATTTTCTGCAAGGGGATACCAATCAATTTTTAGTAGATTACTTACAAATAGGAAAAGTAAAAGAAGATGGTAGCATTGGCATCAAACAAATTAATGTGTATACAAGTATAAATTAATAAGAACCAATGTGCATACTTACAAATCAATCCAATGAACCATCTGAGTCTGCTCTACTCTTTATTGTGTCAAGTATTGCATCATGGTCAGACTCACAGACCTTCTACAAGGTCTTGTTCAAAGGTCTACCCCCATATTTGGTCAAACGAACATTGGATGCCACGAAAAGGTTTGAGTAATGAAGAATCTTACGATGTGTGTCAAAGTCCTGAAATAGCCAATGTTTAACACTCTTATGTGGGTACCTTCTAAGCCACGTTCCAGTAACAACAATTGAGCCTGTAGGGTATTCGATGTTTTCTCCATCTATAACTAGGGCCTCCAATTTCTTTTTGGCCTCAACACGACACAAGTAATAGTCCATTCCCTCTTCGTTATCTTCATCTACAATAACTACATAAACATGCCCTGCATTGATATGTGCAGTAAATCTCTTGAAATTAGCCAACATTATGAATACACTACAAAGTAAGATAACAATATGGAATTTCAAAAACTACGCAAGTAGATATATTACTTGGTTGAACTAGATTTGATATGTGGTCAAAGTCAATCAATGATTCCATTTGTGTTAGTTCCAATGTCGTCGGAGGTTGATATGTGTGAAGTGGGCTAAGACAACTTTTCAACCATTTGTCAACTCACTCCCTTGTCTCACAATCATTCTAGGATTGCATTGTACATGAAGAAAAAAAGCATACCATCTTCTGTGTATCGATACTCCATGAACCTGCATTTGAGCTAAGGAAAGAGTGTAGCTCACTTGATCTTGTTAGTGTACAACAATCTTCATATGGTGCAATGTTAGTATCATCCATCAACCAAAAAAATTTATGAACTGAAGACGTTCCTTCATTACCTGGACCCATCGAAGCATTACACCACTTGACGACTGATCTTGCATCTATCAACTTTGCACTGTCTTTATACTTTAACTCTTCTCATGCTAGTGCTCTTTTCACAGATGCTCCTGCACCATCATGCTCCCCCTTTCCATGCCCAGCCTCACAAAAGTTCCACATATGTTGAACACCTACAATGACATGCATCCTGCTCAACTAGTAGAACATGCATGAGTTCTTGAGTCGTGCTACACGGTTATCTGACCATATTATATGTCGGTCGTATGCTATTCCCCTCTATGCCAAACCACTGTAGAACATCTAGAAGCAACCTTGCACAAACTCTAGAGAATTTGTGCTATCATCACTAATATAAAAGTGATACTCCCTCAATACCTTCCTTTGGTCCTCT